>OMKX01057690.1:8969-20540 GCA_900302425.1 Brosme brosme
GTCTGAGCAGCTGAATACATTATGTGAGGGTTCCATAATGCCTACTGCGTTTTAGCGGATGAGGGACGAGGGCGTACCGTCTTGTTGCTTGTAGCGGTGGGAGAGCAGCACGTTGGTGGGCTTCTCTACGCCCAGGTGGAGGAACTCCACCGGCTGGTGGCCGAACTTGTGGATCCTGAACGTGTCGTGTTTCAGCCCTGTGCCGTAGATGTAGTCCTCAAATATATTGATCCGGTAGGGCTGGGAGACTCCTGTCAAGTCAAGCAGACAAACGGCGAGTAGGAAACATGAATGAGGAATTATGAGAGGGGGCAGGGGAGTGCGGTGTAGAAAAAGCAGAGAATATCCTGGGCTGTGTTGTATTAGTGTAGGTCTGTATTTCAACCTAATAAATGGATCAAAATGTGATGGCCAATGACAGATTAGTGCATGTCATTGGACATCAATAGGCATGCGGTTAGAGTGAGATCATGAGAGAGGGAGAGAGAGAGAGAGAGAGAGAGAGAGAGAGAGAGAGAGAGAGAGAGAGAGAGAGAGAGAGAGAGAGAGAGAGAGAGAGAGAGAGAGAGAGAGCGAGACGGACAGAAGGACAGACATAGGGAGAGGACAGATGGAGGGAGAGATGGATAGGAGAGGGAATGTGAGAGAGGAAGAGAGATGCATGGCTCTTTTCTTTTGCGTCATTACCGTGTCTCTCGCTGATTGTCACCAGAGGGTCAGAGCCATCCAATCTAATACTGCCGATCTGCGAGAGCTCGGGGTCGGCCCAGTACAAGCGCTGATTGAAATAATCAATAGCCAGTCCTGAAGAAAGGAAGAGATTTATTTGACTTATGATCGGTGTAAGGGCGATCGATGGGAATTTCTTCATTCCAGTTGGCCCCGCCCCTCTTGGGTTTTAATGGCTTTTCCTGAAATACTTGAACACAATTACAAAGTGAATGGGTCGGAGGGGGTTCATTGACCGTCTGCACTCCATCGTGTGTGTGTGTGTGTGTGTGTGTGTGTGTGTGTGTGTGTGTGTGTGTGTGTGTGTGTGTGTGTGGAAAATAACATCGTTCCACCAGGTGGATGGGGTTTTTAAGGATTTGATGGCGATTTAGCCTTCAGCGCTGTGCCCTGCGTCATCATTTAACAAAAAGCCCAAACCTTCTGAGTCTGGGGCTGTGTTTGTCCCATCGGTGTCCACACTCCCAACCCCGACCGGGTAAATATGAACACCTGGCTTCGGCGACTAAATGGGTTTGTGTTTTTCTGTGGGTGATTAATTCTACCCACTGTAGCCGAGACAAAGCACGGGTCCCTCTGAATTAAAAGGAGGGCAAGGAG
Organism: Brosme brosme; assembly: GCA_900302425.1. NCBI lineage: Eukaryota > Metazoa > Chordata > Actinopteri > Gadiformes > Lotidae > Brosme > Brosme brosme. The sequence goes on from OMKX01057690.1 coordinate 10,299, forward strand.
CTCTTCAGAACCAGATCAGCACTAAGCTTCTCCCTCAAGACGCCCCCCAACAGGCACCACCACGTCTCAGAGATTATCTCCTCTTTTCCCCTCCATGGTAACACATCGTCTCGTATCGCATGATAACATTGTTCTTCTGCGGCCCATGAGACAAAATGTTTGTCCAGGGTACTGAATGTTCCCTGTCAGGAACTCATGCGTTTAAATGTAAGGTATATTTATTGACTGAAGATATTGTAATTGCTTCATGCTATGCATCCATTCATTTGTTTCTCTAATTTTCGGGCTTTATTTTTCTCGTCAAAAGATAAACGTTATTGTATTGTGTATAATATACCCGGCTATTTTCAAATGTAAGTGAGTACTGCCTCATACAGTACGTGTGTTGTGAAAGAAATCTGCTTTCTGCAGATAAATTGTGGAAAAAGGTGGACCATTGAGATCATTGGTCTGGGAATTGCGTCCTTCGTGGTCGACTGTTAAAATGACCTCAATGGTCCAACTTTGGTCCGTTTTTTCATCTGTGTCTGAAGCAGTACTCTCTCATATTAGGGAAAAGTAGAGGGATCCCCTTGAAGCAGCTCTACACGATTCCTCCTATAAGGTTGGCATGGCTATTCTTAAATATTGTTAATACGGTAAATATTTCAAATGCATCTATCACGAGTTTAACTTCATAAGAAGGAACACTTAGATCCAGGCGGTCTTAAAATGAGATAGAAAGATGTTACCGGTCGGCCTCCGCAGGTTCTTCTCCAGTAAAATTCGGCGTAGAGAGCCGTCCATGGCGGACTCTTCTATGTGGGAGTGGTCTCCTATCACGCTCCAGTACATCATCCTGCAAAGTGGCTTGTTGTCAACATCGTAGAAAGGAGACACACCACACGCACATCCCACTTTTCTGCAGGTGCCGAACAAGTGGGGGTAACAATACATTTGAAAGAGTAGAGTCTGAACACTGTATATATCGGCCCCGAGGTGTAACAAAAAAAACATTGTCAACATTTTCATCACATTCGATCAAGATCCGAATTTGATCTAAAAATGGTTGTTAACATCGCCCTCTAAAACGTCCTCATCAGACATTCAGTTTACATTACTTTGACACATTCTTACGCAGTCTTCCTCTGGTGATACCACGTTGCTTCTCCTGGAAGTTACACACCTCTTTAAATACCACGCATCATCAGATGCTGAAGTATTCTTAGCACACTGGGAATATCACTAAAGATTTTAAAAGCACCAATTTAAAGAGTCCGCGTATTTGGATCTCGACTTCAGGTCTTCTACAATTGGAAATTGATAGGAACTCACAGTATTTTTTTTCTCATGTTTTAATCTCCCTTGATCTTCCAATCTTCCAAAAAAATGGCTGCTAAGCACCTGCATCCTGAAATGTCAGTGCACGTGTGTGTGCACGTGTGAGTGTGTGAGTGGGGTGGGGTAGGAGGGAAGTGATGGGACGGTAGTCCCCTCCCACTCCTACCCTGTGTGCACCTACTAGTACCAGCAGTCGGCCGAGATTAGCCTCCCGGAGGAGCACATCTTACCCTCGCGCCGGGTTGACTGCGATGGCATAGGGCTCTCCGGCGATGTCGGTCACCAAGCGGGTGCAATTGGGTCCCTTGAGCTGCCCCACGTTTATGGAGTACCGCAGCTTGGTCCAGTGGGCCGTGTAATAGCTGAACCAGTGCATTCGCGAGTGATCCGTCCAATAGATATTGCCCGTGATCCAGTCGGCAGACACATCCCTGGGCCGGCGAAAGTCTGAACACTGGTGGAATCAATGGGTAGCAAAACGTTAGGCGCTGCATTAGAGGCTCTTTGCGCATTGATTCAATGCGCTAAATTGTATTAAATTGACTTCAACAAAAGACAGGAAGATTTAGAGTGGGTTAGTTTACCTTTTGAGAGATGGAACAAAGCTATCAGATTGATACCATAGTTCCAGCACTGACTATAATATACCTATGAGTTATGTTATAACATTTAATCTAAGTATTACGTATTGCCATTTCAATGCTTTTCACAGCAATATGCCGGTAATTAAATTGGGTGACTCAAGCCAACCTATAAGAATATATTACCCTGATGGTTTTGCTCATTTGCACCAATAAGGGAATGAATAATTGTACCATTACTTAACAAAACAATAATCATCATCATTTATTCAACAAGCAATATATTAAATTAAGTCATAACTACTAAATGTAACTAGATTGGAATCATTCCAAGTCAATCAAGGCACCAAAAATTGTTTCAGGACAATCTAGGCCCATACTATAATTACAAATGAAAAGTGTTTGCTTAGAAAAAAAAAGTCATTCATTCACACCTTTGGATATACTTACAATGTTTTTGACATTAGATTTAGTTTGACTTCTGTCTAGGGTTTCTTTGTAAAAAAGTCCACCAGGGTTAAACTGTGTAGCCCAGATAAACTTTTGGTGGTGAACCAGTGCATCCATCCCAATAATGCGTGCATTGTCCTCGATGCGAGTGAGTACTTTGTGTCCATGGCTCTGGTTAAATGGATACACAAAACTTCGGATTTCAGTGTCATTAGCAATGTAGAGCACTCGATCCTCTGGTCCTGCCGATGGTTTATTTATATGCAAAGAAAATGAAGAGTGGCTAAATTCCATTGAGGGTATTGAACAGTTTGAACACAGCACAAAAACAAACAATCAAATCGACTATGCTATATGGTTAACAATATTAAAATTCAATTATGAGAACAAATTTGTGAATATCAATGTTGATTATCTTAGCTTAATTTAACACAATTAATGAATTGATGTTTGAAATGCAAAGTTTGGGTGCTTACCTTTTGCTATACAGTTGCCATGGATCTCTTTATAATTCCGATCACATGTGCATTTAAAAGATCCTTTAGTATTAGTGCAATAGTGTGCACACACATCAAACTGGAGACACTCATTGATTTCTGGAAAGACAGGAAAAGAAAGCAAAGTCAAAGACAGAACTTTGTTCTCAGACACATCGTCTAATAACTCCTGCCTCACACAAAGTTGGGCCCTCAGTGCTGCTTTAATCATTCTTCAATCATCTTTCATTTCCCAACCTGATAAATGGTGGCCTTGACCTGTTACGAAAGAGGAAATGACATTGCCACACTGTAAATGGCATTTTCCCGTTTCCTAGCACAAACCCATTAAGTGTGAATTTGACACCAGGGTCTGGATTGCTTGATTGAATAATTGCCGCTATCATCACTTAAAATGAAAGTGTAAAAGTGGTATGATCATAGTTTGAAGTAACTTCCGTTACTAGTGGTTAGTGGAAGAATCAAACACCCCGAGTCCTATTCTCTATGTGACACTGTATAAGAAGTGGTGTATAAAAGTTCAGAAAGCCAGATGCCGACATGGCTCCAATTAAATGTAAGCAAATTACATCCTGGGTTTTTCTGGGTTGTGAAAATTCGCAAATACACCCCCCTGAAAAAATAGGGAGGAATTTGCCATTTAAAAACTTTGAATTACCAGCTACCGCTGAACACCACGAACCCTTGGCGCTGCCAAATGCAGATCTATGTATCACCGCTAACAACACTGTTTGGGTTTAACTTATTTGCATGGCTGAACAAGGCAGACACCGATGTGAGCATACACTACCTTGGCACTGGCTGGTGGTTTGGTCCCTCTTGAAGCCCGCTTTACAATGGCATACGCCATTAGCATTTGTTTGATTACAGATTGCATCCTCCCCGCATGGGCTTGTTTTCTTCCCACATACGTCCCCGTTGGAAACTAGGTGTTAAAAGAACAGGGCTTTGATTAGACCCCATCACTCCTGGCGGTATGCTAGATACCTGCTGTGCACTCATGTTTGATGTGCTATGAAGCCAAGAGGGCCGCATGTCTTTGCCTTAGCCCTTTCATATAGCTCAGAACACACCTCAAGTCGCGGGGCGATACATAAATTACCATAAATAACCGAACAACAGATCAAACCAAAAAAAAAGCAAATTTCACTGAGGGTCCAGAAGGGCGGCGTTGTGCCGCTCCGTCCCTTTTCATCTTGCCCCCCGCGCACGTGATTTCCTTGAAGTGCGCGCCCGTGCCAAGCGGTGGGCGCCGGTACATACGGGCTTTGCAGTCCTGCTCGTCCGAGCTCTTTTCTCCTCCGCAGTCGTTGAAGAGGTCGCACTGCAGCTGCGCGGGGATGCAGCGCTGGTTGCCGCACGTGAACTCCGTCTTGCCGCACGGCCGCGGTCTGCCGGCCACTGCCTCTGCTTCAGGAACACAGTGCATTCGGTTTCACGCCGCCGTGCCACAACGCAGGTGAACCCATGGCGTTGTTTAACACCTCTTTGACAACCGCCCCCCAGGAAAAGCTATCTCCACATTCAATTTAGAACATTCATGGGATTAGAAACATAAATGCTAGAATATTCAAGCGGTCGCATTTTGTCACATAAGTGATTCCCGATTGTCTTTAGTATCTCTGTGTCCCGACGGCGGCGGGGATAAACCGTGCGCTGGATGCTCACCACACTCCTCCTCGTCCGAGTTGTCTCCGCAGTCGTCGACCTTGTTGCACGCCTGATCCGCGCGCAGGCACACGCGGTCGTTCCGGCAACGGAACGGCCTCGTGGGAGGGCACGTGTGTTTGGCTGGGGAGAGAAAGCTGCGTGTCTTAATTTCATCCGCCATCTTTCCCCCAAAATAAATCCATTATGGAGGGACCCACGAGCATCTTTGAGGACGCAATACCGTGAAAATTCATTATGTTCTTTATGAGGAGAGAAATAATCATACAAAAGCCTGATCCAAAGCCTTTTGAAGGCGGACCCACCACACATGTCTTGGTCCTCATCCGAGTTATCTCCACAGTCGTCCTTGCCGTCGCACACCCACGCGTGCAGTTTGCATAAGGTGTTGTTGCAGACAAATTCATCAGTGCGGCAGAAGAAGGCACCTGGTAATAACAGAGATGGCTGCTGTTGGTTGCTCTAAAACGGTGAGGTTATTAACCTATAGGGACTTTGGCAATAATGCTTTCCATGGACAGGCGTTATTGCCTTGCCAAAGACCACAAACACCTACCCAACTCACACAAACTAAAAGTCTACTCCCAGTGTTATCAAAACCCTTTCAAGGACTATGTATTTGTGGACCCCACTATTCCCAGCCTAGTAACAGCTTACTCGCCGCTGCCTCGTTTCCATAGCTACGCGTTTCTACATGACTAAAGCGCTTCAATCGCCAGATGGACTTCAACGTAGGATGCAGAAGTGTGCAGAGAGAGCGTACTCTGGGTGAGGTTTCAACCCGTGAACCGATGTGTCATGTTATACTTCAGACGTCCCAGCATGCAACAGGCCCGCGCAGTTGCGCAACGTGACGGGGGTGGGCGGGCCCCGGCCCACACGCCCTACCCTGGCTGCAGTTCTCCTCGTCGCTGTGGTCCACGCAGTCGAACACGTCGTCGCAGTGCCAGCGCCGCGGGATGCAGTGGGCTCGGTTCAGACACAGAAACTCATCCTCTCTGCACTCCTTCACGCAGCCAATCTGTGGAGAGCACAGACAGGTTCGCCAAAAGAATTAAAACCAGCCGCTGTGCTCAAGGTTTGTCAAGAATGTACTTGACTAATGGTGTGAAATAACCACTGCCAGATGCAGACAGAGAGAGCTGTCTGAGATCTTAATGTTCTCCCTGACTCATGTGCAGGTATAATAATAATAGTAATAGATGCATCGTGGAAAAACTGACGTGCCTTTGATTTGGTTTTTCTATGGCATATGTATGTGAGAACAATATGTATCAACACGTTTTAGATGCTGTATGCAACCTCTTTACCCTAATAACTACAACAGTGAAAAACACGTATACAGTTATGATGGCACTATTGCATTTGAACATAGAATGCCAGAAAGTAAACACATTAGAATTGTAAATGCCATTTCTACAGCACGTCTAGAAATGTATAGTTTCTGTATGCGCCTTTTACAGAGTTATTGCATTTTGAATGTTGTTTGTGGCATTTGAAAGCGTAATATTGTTAAAGAAAAAAAAAACTGACAGCGCACATATAGTTGAAAAAATAGATGAAAAGTGCGGCGAGCACAACAAACTGACCTCATCTGAGCCGTCTAGACAGTTGTCATGTCCATCACAGCGCAGGCTGGCCGACACACAACCCCCACTGGCACACACATACTCATTGAGCGAGCAGGAGGGGACCGCTGTGGACCACAGACAACATCAAGATCGACCAGAAAATAACAAAAAATCCCCACAAACACATCCCATTCAGCCTCCTAAAACCACCGCAATACCCAAACATCTGCAATGAAAATGTGGAAAATAAAGCGTTTAGAGTTGTTAGAAGTTGGGCGGTGCTGATGCAGGGACTTGTTAGCTTCTTGAATATGACGTGTTCCCTGTGGCCGGATGAGGCACACGGCTCACTACCTGCTGCTGAATGAAGTGCTTTAGCAGTCGGCTGCTGGAGCACTTTGCTAACGCTCACGGCCAATCATCACTGCAGGAACTCTGCAGAGTAGATGAAACAAGCAGCCTTGCAAAGCCAACTCAGCTTCACAAAACCATACGAGCGCTAGCATCTGCTCGGGAAGCCCGGACGCAGCCGGCTGTGCATTACTGTTATGCTTGTATCACCCCGTACTCATCGGAAGAGAATCCTTTAATTGTCAGTCGAAGGTTGTTGGAAAACATGAATCTTTCTACAAATGGATATACCGAAAAAGCTTCCATTGGACAATCGTTTTTTTTCTTTGAATTTTTGTGTAATCCCTGGAATATTATACAAAGAAGAATGCTTGATTATTTTTCTTTTTCTTTTACAGAGCTTTAATAATTCTTTGAAAGATTTTGTTTTGTGGACGTTCAGATGTTCCATATTTCTTTCCCGTCTCATTTTTTCTTTTTCAAATACTTGATTGTTTTATTTGGAAAACCTGTTTCCTGGCAGTTCCTCTCGTCTTCCCCAGTCTTGCAGTCTTCCTGTCCGTCACAGAGCCACTTGAGTGAGATGCACAGGTTGTTGTGGCAGCGGAATTGATCATCCGCACAGCGCGCTTCGCAGTCCTTCTGTAAACAAAGAGTAGCACAAAGCACTCTTCAGAAGGGCCTCCATAAGGCCTCAAGGGGCCTTGGTTACAATACACGACTGACAACGGAGATAATTTACTATGAAAATATACTGCTAAGGGCAGTATATATATTATATATTCAAGTGCCTTATAAAAACAAGAATACTGATATATGTGTTTCACCTTTGATGTACCTTCTCGGGTGCTCAAGTACAAGAACCATCAAGAAACCCAAGTATTGAAAGAGAATGAATACACCAACAAACGCAATTTCTCTGTTCATGACAACACAAGACAAATACAGTCACTTGGTGAAGACGATCCACGGTGACCACTTCTAATCAGAAACCATTGAAGACTGTTTGCTTTCTATCCAATCACTGACCCAGAAAGCGACGATTGGCAGGGGATGCATATTAAATTGTAAATGAGCAGTGCATTGTTATGCATAGAAGGGGATTTCATATACAATTGGTGTGAAAATGCCTAACAGAGCAATAAATTAGCCCTGATAATGAATGTAATAACGAATCTTTGTCCTTGAATTATGCATTTTACAGTGAATCATTTCCACGGACTGGCCTGATTTTCATTATTTGTTCATTTCTTAGAAATTTGGCGAGAAGAAAAACCACATGTTCTCATGCATTGCATGATGAAAGCATATTTACGTTTCGTTTCACTTCAAAACATTCAGTTTGTTTCTAAAGCACTGGTTTACCACACTACAACACATTTTAACATTGTCGTGCCAAATGATGACACATTTAAGCATGTAGGAATATTTTCTAAAAAATTCTTTATAATATTGTTTTTGTGTGATTTGAACAGCATTAGCATATTAATTGTAAAACACCAAAGAGGAAAGAATTGATTTTCTGACATGATCCTATCAAATCAACAACGCTGCACATCAAACGTAATTTCAGAATATTGCCACGGGAGTCCTTAATCTGCTTGTCTCTTCTACCTTTTTGATGGAACCTCCTTTGTTGTATTAAAACATATTAGCTTGCCTCTGACCTGCAAGTAAAGATATATCTTTTTGTGGCTTATTCTACTCCAGTCTCCTGAGTGTTTCTGAGCCTCATCCTCGGCAGCCTTCCAGACAGACGACCAAGGTTTTCAAAGCCAAATTGAGTCTTTGTCAAGAAAATGCAATTTAATCAGTGAGCTCGATGATAGAAGCAGAAAAGTAGCTCTATCGGGTAGCCCGAGACTGGGCCCTACCTGAGGCCAAAATTAATGTAGTATTGACTTCGTTATAAAGATCAGAGATATTAGACTATTTTACATTTTAAGTCTAAAATGTGTTTGACTGAATATTTGTGTTACCGCTGAATATGACAAACAATAAAGTTTTCACCTCATACATCGTACATCGCTATTCATTTCATACATGTAACAGGTTTGTATGGGAAACTAGACTTTAACTGCAGTAAATTGAAATTGGTCCGCACACTTGAGTGACGTACACAGAATTGGCAGAACAGTCAATTGACAAGCAAATGAGCTGTGCAATTGCCCAATTATGGTTGGCATCCAATGTGATTGAAGAACATAACTGTTCAGGGTGCAATTGTAAAACTACATGGGGGTTATTATTAGAGGTTGGGAAATAGGTTGCTTTAAATACTTTTTATTTCATAATATTCTGTCAACATTATAGGTGGAAAAGGAATCAATTTGAATAATTTACTGTGAATTACCTTATATTTTTATAATTGTACACATTACTAGTTTCACATGAGGCAATACTCCATAAAAATTTGACATCATGACATGTCAACTAACACAGCATGATACAGTGGCTGCACTAGTTTTATCAACCTAACATAAACATAGCATGAGATAATTAGTAAATTGGCTCATAGGAAGAAAGATAACACACGATCATTATCATTCAATTAATACGTTAGAAAATAAATTAATTGTGTGTGTATGTATTAAGTTTATAATTGCAAAGTTACAGATGATTAATTGTATTCAACAGCAGTTAGAAAATCCGTACTGGCAGAATTGTAATTTTATGTGCAAGCCATTAACGGCATCGTTTACCTGTGCAGTTGTGCTGCGTGTGTAAGTATATATACACATGTATATATCTTTGTTGCGATGCACTGTTCTCGAAGGCACTTGGTTACACATTTACTTTGAAATGCGAACCATTGTCTCTGATTCTGATAGCTGCTCTGCACTCTCCCCAGCTGTTGTTGTTGTTACTTGGCTGCCCAGCAAAGATTTCAGACACTCCAATATCGATTGTATGCTTGGATGGTTCTCAGCCTCACCTGGAAGTCACTTCATGAAAACAGTCTGCTTAATGCAGGTTCAAAGATCTTTATGACATTTCCACAGTGCTACCACATGTTTGTTTGTATGAATGAATTCAAGTCGATGTCTACGTTAGCCTATGGATCACGAGACACCGCGAGCATGTCAATACTGTTCATAGCAAAGCACAATACAAATGGATGAAGTATCTGTTGACAGCGTGGGAATGATATCTCTTTACCTACTTAGCAATTGTAATATGGTCGCTAGATATATGGGCAACTTAGATCAACGAAGAACCACGCAGTAATACGTTGGTTGAGGCACTATATCAGTCATTTGCAGGTCATTGAGTACATTTTGTGCTTGTCACCCCTTTGGCATATTGTAATAATTACACAAAGTATTTCTGCAGACCTAATCGTTGTTTTTTTTTAAGCAATGGCAGGACAATGAGTCATTCCCAAGCCAACCAGGTAAAGTGAGGTGGTTCCTTTTCCGGATGCTGCATAATATCACACAATAGGTCTTTATAACGATGCCAGCTAATTAAAGCAACACATCCGTGTGGAAAAATGGCTGTGAGACTTTAGTGCTTAGCAACACTGTAGTAATTTCCTGCGGTTACCTCATCCGAGTTATCCGCACAGTCGTAGTCGCCGTCACATCGGAATCGGGAGGAGATGCAGTCTCCGTTGGAACACGGGAAGTCTTTGTGGTTACAAGTGACTGGCTCTGAGTTAGAAAGACACAATGAAAACAACAACCATGAAGATACAGCATCATGGCCGCCATTCTTTAAACTGTAAAATGTCCACTGTATTATTTTGATATATATATATTCAACAAAAAAAAATGTCATTTGCATCATCGCCAGATATCATTT
>OMKX01057902.1:3846-19605 GCA_900302425.1 Brosme brosme
GTGGGGCGGGGGGAATGGAGGCCGTGTCTCCCCCAGCCAACACTGCCGCTTCCCTCTCCTTCAACCTGCGGAAGCGCGGAGGCTTGTCCTGCCTGGGGGGCCGGGCCGGCCTGGGCCGACGAGGCCTCTCCCTGCTACTCTGGGGCGGCCCCTCTCTAAACTTATTGCCGTCGTATTTAGGAGGCCGCCGATCGTTGGGCGGGTGGTCATACCTTGAGGATGCAGACTCTGGGTCCTCTGGCCTGAAGGTCTCCATGGGTTTGGAGGGCCACTGAGAGGACTCTCTGGTACCAGGCCTCCTGAGGGGAACCGAGCGGGAGCTTCCACGCTCCCTGGCTCCGCCTCGCCTGCTGTACAGCCCTCCCCGACCCCGCCGAGATGGCTCTCCCTTGGGGAGAAACCCTGGCTTGGGCCTGCTCTCATCCTCCCCTCTCGGCCCACCTCTCTCCCCATTGTGAGGGGGTCCGAAACCCGGCTTGTGGAGAGCGGGCCGGGCATCGCCGGGCAGTTCGCGTCTGAGCGGTCGGTTGGGTTTGGTGCTGGGCTCTCGGTCCGAGGGACCCGTGTCACTGGCCGACTCTCGGCCGCCCTCGCTCTCTGAATCTGTGTCAGAACCACGGCGCCGCCGGCGCTTTGGCATGACTTCAAAGTCTGAGCTCTCGCTGCGCGTCTCGCTCTCCTCCCTATTCCGGAAGGCGGCGGCCCCGCCCACGGGGAGATCAGCGCGGGAGCGAGGATCCCGGAAAGGGTACTCCCCTCGGCTACGACCGCGACCCCCCCTGCTCCTCCCACCGTATGTCCCTCTGTAGCTCCTACCTCTGGCATAATACTCTCCGCGGCCGCGGCCTTTAAAGCCGTCCGCAGGCCACTCCCGGTCTCCCGGGAGTCTCCCACTGTCCATTTCCCTATCCCTGTCCCGGTCCCTGTCCCTGTCCCGATCCCTGTCACGCTCCCTCTCTCGCTCCTCACGCCGGTATGCCCGTGGAGGGAGGTTGGACTCTTTCCTGGAGGGCAGTTTTGGTTCTGGATGCTTGATGTGGCCTGGTGGTTTCTCTAGTTTCTCCTCCTGTGAAGACGAGGTTGGGACTCCAGACGAAGGCTGCGACTCTCTTGGCCTTGGCAGGCCATGGGCGACCTCGGTGGGCTCGGCTGCCTCTCTTGGGCCTTCGCCCGGAGCCCTGGACCCCTCTGAAACGGCGGCGGCAGCGGATTGAGCTTTAGGCGCGGCTTCCTTCTTGGGCTTCTCTCCTCGCTCGCCCCTCTCGTGGCGCTTCTCCCTCTCCTCCCGCTGCTCGCGCTCCTCCTTCATGTCCCTCAGGACGGGCTTCTTTATTGGGCCCGACCGGCGCAGGGGCCTCTCTCCGCTTGGACCCTCCCTGCGGCAGGCTCCGGACCTCCCGCCCCAGCGCAGCTCGGCTTTCTGCTTGCTGGAGGCGGGCAAGGCCAGCTTCTCTGGCTTGTGGAGGATATCAGCCGGCGGTGTAGCCCGGCTACTGCTCAAGGCCTGGGAAAATGACTCGTTCCGTAGCTTCTCTTCGGCTTTCTCCACCGCATCGTGCAGCTCCATGGATTTTGCTCCCAGGGACAGGCCATCGAACCTGGGCTCGTCGATTTTAATTGAGTGGTTTGAGCCGTGGGACACGCTCCTCTGAAGCATGGCCTGGCCAAGGGCTTCCACCTCCTCCCCGCTAGGCAGGCCTGGGTCGTCCAGGTCAAAACCAGAGCCCACAGGGGCTCTGTCCAGAGGGCGTGAGAGGTCCTCTGGGCCCTGTCCAAATGGAGACAGTACCTCCGTGGGGTCCCGGAAAAAGTCAGTTTTGCGCGAATCCAGTGAGCTGTGGTCCTGGGGGTACATGGCAGAAAGGCCTCGGTCCAGATCCAACCCAGAATCCAGCCTGCAGAACAAAGAAACATCTTGGGATCAAATATAAAAATCTCTTTATAAGTGATTTCTGAGGGATGCATGGGTATTTTTCTTGCATGTACAGTCCCTGGGGGTTGAGATCTTCCTACCTGGATTCCTTGCAATCTTCCCTTCCTTTAGGAGGTGTGACCGAGGGCAAGGGTTCAGACTGGGCGTAGGCATCCGAGCCCCACACCATACGCGGTTCGGAGGGCAGTCCGTGGTCTCGACTGGGCCGGGTCAGGTGGTCGAAGGAGTCTGAGCTGGAGCTGGAGTTGTCCCCTGGCTCCCTGCGCACAATCTGCTTAGGAGCCATTCTCCCTGCCAAGCCAGACAAACACACACACATATTTTGCCCGATATTGGGATTGTTCAATGGGATTAACAGAAAAGCTTTTCAATCATATTATGTGGCACCTACTGTTAATAGAAAAACAATAATAAAGCAATGTGATAACTGTTTGATATTATTTGATATTGATATTATTATGACGTTAATTGTGCAGCCCTATACCTGGGTGCATGTTGGGCTGCATGTCCATCGGTGGCCGTCCAGACATTATGCGGGGGTCCATGTAAGACTGCATCATAAGCCAGCGGGGGTCAAATCCCATGGTGGCCAGGTGCTGATGGTGAGGGCCCATGGGCTGGTACACGGAGCGGTGCTGCTGCTGCTGCTGCTGCTGGGTGGCTGAAACCCCCGTCCCAGTGGCTGATGGGGAAACAGACCCACCACTCTGCTGCTGCTGTTGCCATTGTTGCTGTTTCATCTGCTCCTGAAGAGAGAGATGACAACATGGTGACTATTTTAAATATTGGAAATAAATTGGTATTAAATGAACGATAAACAACACTATGTCCTCCCTTAATATTATCCCCATTGATACGAGATTGTTTCATTTGACTCTTGTTTATGCTGAAGGTCAACAAGCATTAAGATGAACACATCAGCGGTGCCTTTATTCATAATTAAATTATCATGCTAAAGGCCAGCTGGATATTTCTTGTAAGAAGATTCCTCAGACACATACCTGCTGCCTGAGGAAGCGCGGAGGCAATGATTTCTGGAACTGTTTGGAGTAGCCCGAGGTCAGCGCGGGTCGCAAGGTGGCCCCGTTCTCCCCCTCTAGCTCTGAGGGTGCGATGGAAACTTCTTCAGAGTTGGGAGGGTCCATACGGGGCAGGGAAAGATGGGGCTCATCTATAGGGAGAAGGATATACAATCACATGGGGAGCAGGCGTAAAAGCATGTCGAGGCAAAAATGCCCCGTTTCATCACATTCACGGATGGCGCGGAGGACGCACCAAAAGGATAATTAATGCTGTAAAAGTAGGTCAACTCTCCGTACATTAAACCGACATGACATTATGTAATACTTTCACAAAATTGTAACAGCTCCAATCGGGCCAGGTTGAACAATTGTGTTGTTTAACTTCTTTTTATCTTGTGGCATCTTGTGGATCTTGTGGCATTCAAGATACAATTTGTCACAGTCTTTACCAGACCTGCCCAATGTCATGCATGAATCTCCCGGTGGGCTCACCTCGGCTGTCGTCGATGTTGAAATAGTCTCTGATGGGCATGGACGTCCTGTCAGGGTGAGCCTTCTCCGCCAGGGGGCCGAGGTCTGACAAGGAGCCATCGGCTCCACTTGGAGGGTCGGGAGCCACGACAACGGATCTCTGGACTGGAGGACTAGGCTGATGTGCCACGAAGTGAACCTCCTCCTCAACACTGGCCTCAGCCGCCTCCCTCTCCCGCATCTCCCTCTCTCGCTCCACCCGGTCTCTCTCCAGCATCTCCCGGTCTCTCTCCACCCTCTCCCTCTCCAGCCTCTCCCGGTCTCTCTCCACCCTCTCCCTCTCCAGCCTCTCCCTATCCCTCTCCACCCTCTCCCTCTCCAGCCGTTCTCTATCCCTCTCCAGCCTGTCCCTCTCTAGCCTCTCCTTGTCTGGTGGAGGAGCTTGCAACGTCGAGGGCGGGGATTGCGGTATCGACGGCGCCGCATTCAACGCGGGAGGGGGAACCGCCAGTGGGGGCGTTTTGTCACGCGCAGCCACGGTGTCCTCGTTGGCGTGCTCCGGTGTGATCTCGGCTGCGGGTCGATGCTTCTCGTTGAGGAGCTTGAGTTTTTCGGCGCACGCCGCCAGCCGCTGCTCGTCCATTCGCCTCTCTTCCTCCTCCCGCCGGCGCCTGGCTCGCTCCACGGCCTCCGAGAGATCAGACTGCTTCTTGCGCTTCTGTCGCCAGGCCTCCGAGTCCTCCTCGCCAGCTGCTGCTGCTGCTGCAGTCGGTGGTTTGGCACCGCGAGAGACTCCGGCAGCTGCTGAACGACCAGCACTCTGGCCCTGGGGAGTTGGAGATGAAGGTGGGGGAGAACATGCTTTCGTTTTATTATCATTAGGTTTCTCTCAACTGAAACATGTTTAACCCAGTAGGGAGTTTCTTTCAGGGTTTGCTCCTTTTTAAAGCCTCACCTGGTAGTCCTGTGGAATTGTACTTTTACTGTACTGCCCGTGGCTGCCAGGAGAGGGCGCTCTGGGGTCCACACCATCTGCCCAGGAGCCCTTCTTGCCGCCATGGTCCTCAGAGCCTTCCTTCACTCCAAGCCGGCCGTCTGATGGTCGGGGTCTCATTCTCTCCACTTTACCCATCCACTCCCTTAAAAACCGAATCACAAAAGGATTTTCTTTATAGCTGAAACTTACAGTTGTGTAGAACAAGTACAGAACCGATCAATGATATAGAGCCCAGGGCCATTTCTCTGCCAAACCAGTTCATACGTCATATACATTTAACATGATATCTGTGTACTTATTGAACTGGAGATAGTATTTCATCACTGCGTTTTGAGCTTCTTTTAATGCATCTACGAGGTCAGATTTCTTAGCTTTACCAGTTGTTGGACCTTCAGGCACAGTTCTACTGCTTTCTTTGAGCACACCATACTGTGACATATACAGTTACAGTGTAGGAGAAGATAAACAGGCTTCATCAAGTTAAAACGAAATACTGGCCAATTTGGATTTGAGGTTCCACCAAGTTAATCACCTGGTTCAGGGCACAAATACACATGGCAGAGCTCTGGTATCTGTTCACTTGACATGTGGTCATTTACACATCAAATCAAATATCCATACAAGAGACTACAAGACTCACCAGGCCTCTCCCTTTTCTTTAGCAGCTTGGTTCTCTTCATCGTCACTGAAGTTGAGTTTCTCTGTATAGTCCACCTCCATTTGAGCTCCTGAAGAACACAGAAGGTGGATGGGAACATGAGAGCCCGCACTTTCTGAAGTGTTGTCTCAACGAGCCATTACTCCCAACATTTAAGTCAACCTTCTTGAGTAAACATTTTTTAAATCAGCAACGGGGATATGGACGATATAAATAACCCAGTAGAACTGATACAGATGGTGCCACTTCTCGCTGGCATCAGTACGTACCAGCCCAGCCCTCGTCAGCGTCAGTGTCCAAGTTGTCCAGCTCCTTGAGTTCTGTGGCGCTGACGATGGATGGCCTGTCTGGATCCTGTAGCCACGCCTGAGGAGGCCCCTGCTGAGGAGGGCCCTGCTGAGGACGGCCAGGTCTGGGGGGCCTGCACACGCGGGGGAAGGGGGACATGACCAGCCACATGAAAATGGATATTCGCAATATATGCTGTCCATTGGTTTCAAAAACAGTTGGCGCATACAGAATGCGTTGCAAGTCTGTCTTAACATGTCTGAATTGACTTGGATGCAGTTTGTGGGACAGGGTACCTGAAGGTCCCTTGGCCGGGGGCAAAGGGCATTCGAGGATACGCATGGAACATCTAAACATAAAAATAAAAAAACACCAACATTAAGTCAAAGGTCATGACACAAACAAGCATCTGTGCGGGTGAGGAGAGTTCAGGAGGTGAAAGGTTCCATACGTACATAAGGGGGCATCATACTCCTGAAAGGAGGCTGGAACTGCAGAGGGGCCCCAGGGGGAGGCTGCTGACCCCCATTGAGCTTGGCCTGAGGGGTACCAGTGGGGGGCAGCCTGTCCCTGCCCTCCCTCTTCTCCTTCTGACCATCACTGGCCAGGGTCCGGCCATCACTGGCCGGGGTCTGGCCCGGCTCGGCTTCCCCTGGGGGTGAGGCAGTGCCTGGGACCGGCCCCCCGCCCTCCTCCAGGGGCCTGCCCTCCATCTCAGGGGGGCTGGGTGCAGCGTTCAGATTCCTGCCCCCTCCTTCCCGCCAGCTGCCAACATCTAGGAGAACACAAGGAACAGACACATTGATTTGATCGGTATTACCTGATGATTTGACAATGGCCCAGAACAAAAAATGTATAAAAATCAATAAACAGTACATATCTTCCACATGCAGGTAAACTAGACAATATGCACATTTATTTTTGATAAAATCAATTTTATAAATACATTTTCGAAATTGTAGTTTTACTATATCGTTATATAAAAAGTAAATTATCTGAAATTGTATCCGATGGTACACCAATGTTTAGGACTTGGAACAGGTAGTGAAAAGCAGTTAATCTCTATATACAGAATAGCAACTGCTATATGAACAATTCTACATTTATTTAACCAATGTACATATTAAACATAGGAAATGTATATAGAATATAAATGAAAAAGTAAATGGTATAGTAAGTGTGTGACGTGTACTTTGAGGTCTCAAGCTGGGGCCAGGTCCATAAGGCTCCTCCTCTTGGCCCTCTGCCTTCTCTACCTCTCCAGCTGCCTGCAGGCTGGGGAACTCCTGGTGAAACTGGCTGCTCACACGTGGGGCCCCTGCACAGGGACAACACAGAAACACCCAGGGGCTACATTAGTGACACCATTGGTTTCCCCAATCCACATCGGCCAAATGTTTTGGCCGATTCCTGTTTACAACCACATATGTTTCTATGGTGAACTTCCTCTTTCTTGAAATATCGTGGTATTTTTAATGATGGTTATTTCGGAAATCAACACTGGTATGATCATATTAATGATTAATGATCTACCACATACAAGTTGCAACAGCAGGTTCACAAGCTTCAACCAGAAATCAGAAGACCTCAGGCCTTTAGCAGAGGTAGTTTCCTAATGATTAGACTCACCGTCTGGCTGCGTCGGTGGCTTGCTGCTGGCCCAGGACCGGCTGGCCGCTATAGAGGGCTCCGGTGTTGGGGGAGATGGGGGTTTGGGCTGTGGTGGCGGGGTCTCCTGCTGCCTGCTAACCACAGCGTCCGATTGGACAAGAGGTGTTATACCTGTTATAGTTCCTTCGTTTATTTCAACCACAACAACGCTTCGACTAACCGATGATTACCCTTAGAAAATAGCCTCTACCTTGAGTTCGCTGACAAAACGTGGTAATATAAATGACCCGGCTCACCTTTCCTCCCCTCCCTCAGGTCGCGATGCCCAACCGCTGCCGTCCTTGGGGACGATGTTGACGTTGGGGTCGTTGCCCTTGTTCTCTGCCTTCAGGCTGGGCAGATTGGCTGGAGGGGGCATCCGCCGGCTGACAGCAACTTTGCCCAAACTCTGGAGCCCATGTCTGGCAGCCACTGGAGAGAGGCAGAGGACAGCCGTTAAACAGGGAGAGTAGTAAAAACTGGTGGCAGATGCCACAATAACGATGGCATTTTTGGATGCTTCCTTATCAGGTCGGTTCATTTAGAATCCAAGCTCATAGAAAACCCTGAGATTCAACCTCTGAGGTGAAATGCTCTAGCCTGACATTGCCAGACTAATTGGAAATGCTAATTAGTCTGGAACCTTTCAGTTAATTTTCATAAAACCAAGGGGGTGTGTTCAACAGGCGCAGACCAAAATTGCTCTGGACGCAATTGGCTAGACCTACAACCAACAGAGCAGCGATACGTGTGACACATCAGTGGCAGCTTTCTTGGTTGTTTTTCAAACTGCTTTACCGGCGCACCCACAGGGCACACAGATCAAACCTGCCCCAAATTAGATAAACGGTTGTAATTTGCCCAACCCAGGACGGGTTTGCTGGAAATCTCTGAACAGGGGATAGAGAGGCATATGCCAGAGAACATGAGCTCCCAGATTCATCTGGTTCGCAGGCTAGACATGCTCAGTTGAATAATCCTTTAGCCATTCATTTGTTATCCATAAATTACCTAAAGAAATTGGCTATACGAAAAACAAGGTCACATAGGTCCAAGTCATTATCCCAATCTAAGCTGCTTAAAAAGAGCCAGGGCACTGCCATGTACATTGTGTTTGCACTAGTAAAGATAAGAAAGGAACCTCACCTGCAGTTTTCTGGGTTTCCAGAGATTTGCCCTTGTAGGTGTTGAAGAGGCTAAGGGTTGCATACTTCGTCTTGCCATCCTTTGCCTTGGTGCTCTGCCCTGACTTCTCTGACATGTCGCTGGAAACTCATTGAGTCTGGTCCTCTGGCCTCACCCCCAGAACCAGCCTCCTGGAGATCCAGAGAGAAGAGGAAGGAGTTATTATTTAGTTCAAACAAGGAATGGCCTGACTCAACCAACAGTAGAACCGTCACATCGTTGACCAGTGTGTCATCTACTGGACCACAATGTCTAGTACAGTAACAGATGACATGCTGCATGCAGCATGTCATGTCATACAGCATGCTGGAAAGTGGACAACCAAGTTCACAAAGATGGATTGCAGGCACCACAGGCCTTAAGGTAGGCCTGTTACAACATTTGCGTTTTACTTATCATAAGATGATGCCATGACCTCGATCATTTTTGCTAACCTCAATATTGCCCATTGTGTTTATCTGTATAAAGGTGCTTTTACATTTAGCGAGATTATGAGGTTGAGGGTTGATTCCAAATGTCCTTTTCACTGCCATGATTCTTTTTGGAAAATGCTGCATATTTGCGTCATGGCTGATGAAAATTACACGATTTTGTTTACACGATTTTCTCTGTTTCATCTCACTTTTTCTTGTCATATAATCTTTACAAGCCTGATGTGAAAGGACCTTGAATGAAGGTCACCAGCAATCGCAATGCTTCTGCCCTCTCATCTGCTCTGTCGGAGGCGGGGCTCAGGCAGCTCTTCCACACACACACACACACACACACACACACACAGAGCAGACAGGGACAGGTGAAGATAAAGTGTTCCTCTAGGCTAATGGGTGTTTTAATTGGATAATTCCAAGAAAAGAAAAAATGACATGGCAATTCCAATGTCTGAATATTAAGAGTTAAAAGTGAATTAATCTGGGCATACTTGCGTTGTGTTATATTATAATATCAGTGGGATAAACTTAAAATGACTCATCGTTTATCGCAATTATTTCTGGGACATAATTTCGTCCAACAAAAGTAGTTATCGTGCCAGGCCTACCTTAAGGGCCCCCGGCTGTGAAAGACTGAGTGACATGTCACATGACTCGGCGTGAGTCATGTGACAGTGAGGCTGTGCTTTCTCAGGGCAAGCCAAAAAACATTTCACCTCAGCGTCACAAAGGCTTCCCTCCACACATGCGGCACGCTGTGTTGCCATGACTGCACTATGCAAGCCTGGCAGTCAAACCAACCAATGGTCAGAAACGGTGAGTTTTGTGCAGCAGTGGCATGGAAACAAAACGAAACAGACAAAAAGAAAACAAGAAGCAAAAGCAAGAAAATGACGAATGAAACAAGAGACGTGCATATCAAAGACGTGTGGTAAAGAGGAAAGAGCCATAGACCAGGGCAGCAGTCTCTCTCTCCAGTCACACAGGAGTCATTCATAATTGATAAATGTGTGCTGTCGAACTGTGTGCATTCTGCGGAGCTCTACTATGTGTAAACTGTCTCTGAAGAGGAAACCTCCACTTGTTCACAGACACAGGTTGCACACTGTACTGTGTCATTTCAGTTAAGAGATTATCGTGTGCGAAAAAAAAGGATTCATTGATCAGGAAGTACATTCTAAACCATACATTCCAAACGTCCCCTACGTACTGTGTATTCACGTGAATTTAATAAAGGCAACATCTATTTCCGATCCTCGGCAGTTTGAGGTCCGTTATGAAACTAGGCAGAACTACCAGTACCTAAATTTGGGCATAACAATCAGAATGCTTTCTGAATTCAATAACAATGAGACTATAAAATGTAAAAGGTATCATGCGTCCATACAAAGCCAATAACTTTTGTCCCGTTTAAATGTCCTTTAGCCCTACCACCAGCAAGACCCTGCTCTCCTCCTACAGCTACTTGTTCCCTTGTATAGTCCCAAGAAGAACGATTCCTCACATTTTATTAAGCATGTTTGTATGTGTATCCAACATTTGTCCTGCGCCGGTGTAAGAAAGGACAACTCTGTCCGTCCTTTGATGAGTGACCGCTAATGAGGACCACGGTGTGAAAACACTATTTAACTCCTGATGCTAAAGTTTGTTCAACTTTACCAAATTACTTATGAATAATGAATAGATATGAAGTATAGACAAGACTTAATAACTTAATATATTGATATATGAACCATATATATTGATCCATTAGCCACAAAGGGCAGGTGAGCATCAGATTTCATGTCTTGAAGGAAGTTACATCTCAGGGAGGAAGCAAAGATCAGCATCTGGGATCAAAGCTTACAGGTCTACCAGAAACCTAAAGCACACACCCTGTCCAAAACCCACAGAGTGCACTTCAATTGTTCCAATTTACCTTTAAATAACTGACCATCCATGGTCTGCAAATAGGAAATAAGGCAGAATTGGACATCCCTCAGGGAATATCCACACCCAAGCAATGCAATTTTTCCACAATTTACCCAGAACAATCTAGAAACAGTTAGCTTAACCACAGTAGGCACAATGGATCCTCAAGTATTCAAAGTCTGTCTGAAGAGAAGAGCAGAATGTGAGGCTGGTCACTACCACACGTAGAGAATACTACACGAGGCATATAATAATAATACGGATACAATGACCAGCACTGAAATTCGGCTGAATGTGAACAATTTTCGGATACTTCGGTGAATTATATGAGAGGGGTTTTCTCAATCAAGAGCTCCCCTGCTTCCTGTTTGGGTCCAATGCAGACAAAGCAAGGTGGAAAAGGGATGAATGGCAGCCACTCTGCACCATTGAGGCTTGATCCTTCCTGGGCCATCAATACCATTTGGCTGGTCTCCCTTGGGAGAGAACACCAATTTCATTATCTCCCAGTCCAGATAGAAGCAAATGTGTGTGGCATCAAATCTGTTCAATTCATTTGGCACTTAAATGCTTAGTTTTAACCCAGTGTGAGAATAGACGAGTCTAGTAGAATGAAAACACTGAAGCACATACAAGGAAGACTGAGGCCTCTTAAAGGCTCAGAGTATTTTGAATAACCTTAAACCAAAACAAAGGGATTCATATATTTTCATGTTAGTCATCGTCTTCGAGAACTCTAACCCATTACCATCTTTGTGGTCACAGAGCGGAGCAAATGAATACCAAACCAAACGCTTGAACACATGTATGTGCTTCCTCAACGAGTCCCCGAGTCTGCAGATGGAGATGATGAATCCTTTACTCCCTCCCTGCCTAACTCGTGGGCCAGCACATGCCCTCTGCATTACGTGAAGTCCCATTTTTGGTGCCGAGATTTAGTGAAACATCTTAATATACGTTTCTTCATAAAACATGACTGCAATCAACGTAAACGGGACTAGCATGATTCACAGCAGTGTGCAGGCCGCCTTCGTGGGTGATCCTCGTAACTGTTTGGAAGGGTGGCTCACGAAACGAAATCGAAATAGCGGCCTCACCACCAGCCGAATCTCACCTGACTTGGCCCAAATTGCGCTTTCGCTACCGCTGTGTCGTATGCAAAATATCACCAGCAAAATCTAGCCACCGGTACATGTTTTGATAAAAGACGTGCAACCCAATAGTGTTACAAAACAGGAAAAAGCTTGCCTCATTTAGCAGTTTCGATTCACATTGGTCGCCATCACATCCACATTGAGTCAGTTCGTTCTTATTGCACTGTGGCTAGAGCACGCTAAAGGGCTAACGAGTCATGAAAACCATCAGTCTTGACCACACATCCCATTACAATAATACAAACATTAACCGTTACTGGCCGGTCGACGCACCTTCCGATGTCGGTGACTTCTTTGTCCTCGTGTCTATCGTATGACTTGAGTAGAATTCGGATTTTGGCTTGAGTTGTGGGGAACGGGTGGGTGTCTGGCCGGCGGATTACAAAAGCTGGCTAGCCAGCTAACCCTGTTCGGCTAAAGATAGTTGTTAGCTAGTCGGCTCTACACCGACTAGCCGATGCTCTACACTTTGCACGGGCCCCGTAATTGTTTATATGCCTAGTTGCGCTTTTCGTCCGTTTACGATTATTCGGGTGCTAACGGGGTATAATAATGCGTCGTCCCGTGTTTCAATGTCTCCCCGTTATCTCGTGCGAGACAGTTTCTCTCGTTGAGTGAGGGCCCGCTCGCGCCGCGGCCTGTAGCACACTCAAAGATGGCAGTCGGTTGTTGCCAGTTTAGAGAATTTCACCCCCTTTCAAATGGATATCAAAGCGCTTCTGTGTGCCTGACATCTTTACAAGAACGGAGGCCAAAATTGCAAATTGAAAAGATCTTCTGTGCTACACATTTGTATTTATTATAAATATATTATATCACGAATAGAATAGAATATAAAAAATATCTAAATTAACTCATCACTTCAAGTTGCTCCATGTGCTAGTTAAATAATTATTTTATTTAGATTAACATTATGTATATTGAATACATAATTGAGATCGCACCACGCAAAGGCCTACGTACAGTATGCCCTATGACACATTATTTAATCATTGGTTGACGCTATTTTTTATACCAAAAAAAATAGAAAATAGAAAAATGTTAAACAGAAAATAGATGTTTATTTTATTCTTGATACTTATACACAATGAACCATCGAGTATAACGTGTTGTCTTATGTTGGTTATGTTGAGATCGCTAAACATGTTAAATAATAACTTTAAGAACTGTTATTAAAAAACGGTCCACCAATCTATGTTTCCTTTCGTTTTTTTGTTGAATGTATGCTGTATGCAGATAGGCCCCTTGTTTGTATACTATAAATGCGCCAGAAACGCAATAAATAGCCTCATTGGTCACATGAAAGCTAGTTATAGTCTCTAGTTGTAGCCCAGACTGAAAAAAGACTCATTTTGAAAATCTGGCAACCTGACTGTTGAGGAGTGACGCGTGGACCATTCGTTTTCCGGGGTCCTCAAGTCCGTGCAGTCCGGCGGGTTATTTGATGTCCATGGCTTATTTGTTGTCACAGCCAGCACACTTTCAATATTTTTGCTAAGTCGTCTAAGTATGATGATATTATAGTTCTATTATAGAACTATATAGGGCTATCATTGCCCTTTGAAGCACACCAAATGATAAAAGGAAGGCTAGGTCTACTTAAATAAACCACTTCTTCTCCATCTCCAGTGTATTGCTCCACTCTCAATGGATATCTGCTTCCTATGCCCTCAACCAGATAATTTTCATTTGTTCGTTTTTTTTCAATTAAAGCTATCACCTGGTAGTGTCTACATTGTATATGTATCTTTTTCACTGTGTGGCTGATCATTTAATGAACTCATTTCCCAATGGTGATTGAGTTCAGGAGGTTTTACTTGATCTGAAATGTACGCTTGAGCAGAGTTGCTGTCTGATGCTGACCCATGTTGGATGTCTGCTGCAGGTATCATCCACACACTTCCTACCTACCTACCTCCTCATATCCTTCCTCCATGACCATGTGAACCTTTTTCTTTGTATCTGCATCCATGCCAAATATATTCAATGCCTGAGCAGGAACTGTTAATTTACTTTATTAAAAGAATGCATTATAGTGCAGAAAGATTGACAGTCTAATCAGTCTATCTTTGTGGCAGATATGTGAAACCTAATAAGAACCTCCTTGAAGATAAAGGAGGTTTCTGAAAAACATTTGATTGATTTTGAGTTGTGTGGCCATGATTTAAATAACCAAACTATCCGTTGTTAAGATACACAAAGTGATGAAAAGTTAAAGTTGTCATTTGTTGAATGGAAATTAAGAATGATGGCTGGACAGAAAGTGACCAACATGATTATAATATTGATTTGCTGACCTCTCTTCCATTTCTAGACATTTATTCAGCTGCTTCAGAGGAGACCTGCTACAGCATCTTCTAGTTTCTTGGTTCAATCGTTCCTGGGTGAGGGCACCTTTGGAAAGGTGGCCAAGTGCAAGGCTGAACCAGTTCTGATAGCTCAGGCTGAGCAGGAGGTGAGGTAGAATTAAATAATCTTTGGTACACAAATTATTGCATAATAATAATATTAATATATAGGTTCAGAATGTGAAGAAATATATAGCAAATACAGTGTATTTGAGTATATGTTTCCTCTGTACTGTTATATTGTCCTACATCAGCTCGCCAGGTTACAGAAAATGAGAATGCTGGACCCAGAGGTGGGGTTGTGTGATGGATCTGTTTTTTTTTTTAACTGGGATCAAACAATTTGAGCTCCTGGATGAGGAGGATCTAGGAGGCTATGTGAAGCAGATAGGCACCACTGCCAATGGATGATGTCTGCATTTCCTGATACCTGCTGTTTCAAAACAGGTCTGTTGTAGCTCATTATCACTTGAAGAACATTGATATGTTCCGAACACAAAAAAATATTATTGGGAGGATTGTTTTTTTTATTATAATATTTGCTTTAAATAAATTCAAAGGAAAAATGTTTAACTTTAACGTTTGACCTTTCATCAATGAGTATTTATAACTTTTCAGTTGGCCGCAGCCTCAGAACACGTGAGTGATGAGGACTGTCCACGCACCAAGCCAAACTCAAACCTGACAGCATCATGTTGACAAATGACAAATGTTGACAGCCACTCCAAGCCAACATAATAGACTTTGGTTTGGCTTTTCATCTGTCACAGGCAGGCCAGGATTGGCACTTCCGCTGGGACCCCATGGGTACAAGTAAGAAACTGACACTGGTATACTCTTTTAGTCCCACTTCAGTCTAAACAATCTCACAGATTTGTTTACTTTGCTCTTTTTCCAGGGCTCCAGAGCTCCTATTAGGCCTTCCCTTCATAGAAGATGTGTGCCTCATAAAATAGCATGTTTAGTAGTATTATTAAACATAAATACCATTTTGAATGTGTTGAACTTTTGTTTAAGCTCAAGTGTGTCGTTGAGACCCAGGGTCAGTTCCCAGACAATCTATTGGACCGTTGAATGAAGACCAAATCGTTTTCCACTCCAGTTACCACTGTTTCCTTCCAGCGGACTGTCTAGCCTGCCGTATTTAAGGAAGAGTAGTATGCTAAAACACGTCTCTTTTAGTCACCAGCGGGTTAGGGTTAGAGAGAGAGTCCTGTGAAACTGGTTGCACCACAACCGGATACAGGATTACAGGATAATCTCACCTTACATTGATCATTTGCTCATGATCAATGTAAAGGTGAGGGTAAAGGCAAGTGTGTTCCAAGGACTTATACCTTCACTAGTTAACCTTTCTACTGCAGCTATTTGTTTAAAACTGACCATAACAGTTCAGAAAACCATGGGTGGGGCAAATTAATCGCTCAAACTTTAATTCCAAGGCAAGAGGTGCTGCAATATTAATTCCTTAAAATGTACAGTAGACATCCTGATATTCATATTTGCATTTTGCGATTAATATCAGTCTGACCTTGGCCTGGCAGCAATGTTTTCTATCTATATAATATTTTCAATAACTGTTTCCCTGTACTTTTTGTGTATGCTTGTGTGGATGTGTTTGTGTGTGTGTGTGTGTGTGTGTGTGTGTGTGTGTGTGTGTGTGTGTGTGTGTGTGTGTGTGTGTGTGTGTGTGTGTGTGTGTGTGTGTGTGTGT
>OMKX01058155.1:2585-17874 GCA_900302425.1 Brosme brosme
GGGCGGGGGGGGGGGGGAAGAAAGGGTGATGGTGCTGCAAGTGTGCGTCTTTTCACTTGACACTTTTCAATGTTCAATAAATGTTTCCAGCCCATTGCAAAGCAAATGCCATCACAATAGTTCAAAGTGAGGTCTTAAATGTGCTTGCTCTGAAAAGCAGCCGAGAAAAACATAACTATTCCTTTTATAATGATCAATAAACCAAATATTTGGTTTTAACTGCAACATGATAATATAATATTAATATTGACCTGTGACAGAGCAGAGGTCTGTTATCTAACCATGCAGCCATGATCGGTGTACATCTATTTTTAATGTTTGTCGTATGTATTTTTGAATGTTATGTTTGGTTTGTTTAATTTTGCAGGAGCTTCATTGAGCTGCTGTTGTCCCTGAAGGAGGAGCTTCCTGCCAACTTCTGGGAGAAAGTGAGGTTTTCAGTCCAGGTAACGCACAGCACATTGCATCCGGCAGCTGTCCTCTGTTAAACGTAAACTGGGCTTTCATGTGTCGTGATTTGGGCATTTAGCTTGATGTTTGCACTTGTCTTGACTTTGTGTTAGTATAGTGATGTTAATGTTTAGCTTGATGTTAGTGCTTGGCCTGATGTAACGTTTTGGCTTCATATTTGCAACTGGCTTTATGTTAGCCCTCAGTGTACAGAGCTAGCTTTACCACATGTTAGCTTTTCAGCTATCAGTGTTAACATCAGGATCAACATTGTTATCATTGATCTTAACTAAGCGGCTGCTTGTGTCTGTGTGCAGAGGGCCCACGCCCGGCTCCAGGAGAGTGGTATCCCTCAGCTGAGCCTTCTGTGCTCCCTGACCCAGCAGTCTGGTGTGTGGGCCAGCCAGGTGCTGCAGGGCATCCTCTCCCAGGAGACCCAGCACAAGGAACAAGGTGAGCCTATTGTTCCTCTCTATACCCTATCCCGTACCTGCACCTTTATTACATCTATCTGAATGTTGGCACTAGACATTTGCAATACGGGCCTGTCGGAACATCTGATTGGCTATGAGACGGAGATGGAGGCGCACTTGATCCGTGCTTTCCTCAACTGAAGTCCTCACTTTGTTCGGCTCTCTGGACGACGTGCATCAGTGGATGACTAACAGAGCTAAATATCAGACATCTGTCTTCATCTACCATACTGTTTTCCATTTAGTCATCTATCTGATGTTTTTATCCATAGTGACTTACAAGTGAGGCTGACAACAATCAAACCATATAAGCAAAATTGGAGTAGCTACCAAAATAATCCAGTGTTACACAACCAAGTTCTGAAAGGTGTAGAGTAGCCATAGGAATCCAGACACGAGGTTACTAGAATTTGTATTTTTATTGTCATTATTTTCTGAATTTGCGGTAATGAAAATCCCCTCATTTCCTCTCATTTCCACAAAGTGCTTTCTTGGTGATAGTACATCTCAACAAAATGTGTATCAATTCAACTCAAGAGCTAAAATTACACAAATCGGCAGGTGTGCCCCAGTAAGTTTGTGTTATTGTGTTGAAGACTCATCCAATCCCCCCTTTTCCTTTGTCTTCTGCGTGTCTTCAGTGGATGAGTTCCTGGAGCTGGAGGGCCCGGTGCTGCTGGAGATGAGGCTGAAGCAGCTGATGAAGGAGGAAGGCCGCCTGAAGGAGGCAGAGGCTCTGGCCCAGGCCTGCGCGGAGCACCCTGCCTTCCAGGGCAGGGGGCACTTTAAACAAACGCACCTCATCTGCCTGTGTTCCACTGCAGAGCACGACCGGCTCATGGAGGAGGCAAGTACAAATGAACTCTGTTTGATAACCTCCGCTGAGATTACATTTGTGTGGTACTGTGTCCGTGTCCTGGGCTTAGGAGTTTGTTTGAGAAGCGTTTGAAAACTTGGTCTCTAACCTGTTTATATGTCCATGAGAATCTTGTTGAACAGTTGAATGGTCTTATGAAAGTGGACACCAATCATCAGTGACTTAACCAGGGTAGAATTTATAGAATGAAGACCAATCCTTTTTAATTCTACAGTTCTTAATTTTCATTGATGAAATCAGGAAGGTATAAGGTAATGTAAGCAAAGCAAAAATAAATGTCTTTACCAAAATTACATCCAGCATCAACCATAAGCCTATTGATTTAAAAAGGATATGACCTTTAGACTGTAGAAGTAATGTACTTCATGCAAATCAAGGTTCCTCAAAGGAAACGACCACAGGAATGAACAGTCAGGTTCCCTACTTCCTGTGCTAACGACGTACCGGTTCTGTGCTGGTTGTGTTCCCAGCTGTCGAAGGTGGACTGTCGGGATGCGCTGGAGATGATCTGTAACCTGGAGTCGGAGGGGGAGGAGAGGGTAGCGTTTAGTCTCTGCTCCGCCTTCCTCACCCATCAGCTCCTCCAAGCAGACACCTACTGCGCCTGGTAAGAACCTACCATGCTACTGCATCCTCACGGGGTACACCAGTTGTTCCCCACCTTCTTTCGGCCCGTGAACCCACACTTTCCGGCAGGAAACTTTTGCGACTCCCAACATTTTTTGTGTGCTTCTTAGTTTCACTCACATTGTTCTAACCCAATCAACCTCTGCCTGTTATGTCAATGTCCCAGTGAAGGTATGGGGATCGCACCACACCAAGTGTTTGCTCGTGGCTACGAGCAAACACCTTAAGCCTTTAAACGAAAAAATATGATATAGAAAGGTATCATCACCTGTCTGTAGCATATCTCTATCTCATGTGCTTATCAGGTGATCCCAATTGGGGCACGAACCCAAGGTTTGGAAACACTGGGAAGACCCTATTAAGTAACATTAGCTTTTCTATCCAATGCTTGCTACTAAAAGTACATCTGTTAATACTAATTCTCTATCTAGCAATGTACTATTGAGTAATGTGTACTGTAATGTGTACTATTGTGTGTACTATTGAGTAATGTAGCAGATGCTCTTATTCAAAACTGTCTCCTTAATATCTTATCGTTATAGGTAAGGGTTAGGGCATCCTGCTCAACGAGGTCTACAGGTACACTCACTGGACATTTGGGTTCAAACCCAGTACTTTTTTACTGGGAGTCAAACACACTAACCACTACACCATCCGGCCTCCTCAGTGAGAAGGGTTGAGCTGTCTAAAGTGTTCCCTGTATCTCCACCAGGGAGCTCACCTTGTTCTGGAGCAAGCTGCTGAAGAGGCTGGAGTCTTCTGAGCAGGACTTCCTGGACAGATGCCGCAAGATGTCCATGCTCTCCAAAACAGTGTTCCACATCCTGTTCCTCATCAAAGTCGTTCAATCAGAGGTCAGTCAACATTCTGCTGATATGTGTGGATCAAAAGGGAGAGTGATGATGCTCTCTGGTGGAGGTTCACTAAAATGTGGCCTGAAATATTCTCCATCGTTACTAATAATGATATCCAATGTAATATAATTATTGTTTTTTAATTAGGTTTTCTGATTTAATGGACTTCTCCAATGTTTCTCAAATCCTGGTTTGGATCAACATTGGCATTTATAAAATATTAGTTGTATTGAAATTAAGTGTAAAATATCCTTTAACACACTTTTTATGTAAATCGTGTTGGCTTTGCTTTATGAAAAGTTTGTTAGTGATTCATTTCAGCTGGGCTTTTAGTGAAAGGAACTTTAATATTCTGTTTATTTATGAAAAATGTATGATGTAGAAGCTAATATGCTCTAAACATCTGTTTTATAACATGTAATATCTTATCAATTGGACTGACACTAGTATCTTCTATCTCGTAGATGGACAGCGCTGGACTGCCGACATGCATTGAAATGTGCATAATGGCTTTGCAGTTGGAGTCGAGCGATGGAAACTCCAAGGCCAACATCTGTAAAACCCTTTCCTGTTTGCTTTCCAACGACCTGGAGGTGAAGCGCGCGTGCCAGCTCACGGAGTTCCTCCTGGAGCCCACCGTGGACGCCTACTACGCCGTGGAGAGCTTGTACAACGAGCCCGACCAGAAGGTCGAGGAGGAGAACATGCCCGTTCCAAACTCCCTGCGCTGTGAGCTCCTGCTGGTCTTCAAGACCCAGTGGCCCTTTGACCCTGAGTTCTGGGACTGGAGAGCGCTGAAGCGACAGTGCCTGGCACTGATGGGCGAGGAGGCCTCCATTGTGTCCTCCATCGACCTGCTCAACGACAACGAGGACCCAGAGGGTCCTGATGAGGAGGAGGGGCAAGAGCACCGTGGTCAGGAGGACCTCAGGGACCTCACCACCTGCTTCGTGGACACCACCAATGAGCTTGACGAGATCACGGACCGGCGGCAGAAAAACAGGGAAATTAAAAAGCTGAGGCAGAAGGGCTTCGTGTCTGCCAGGTTCCGGAACTTTCAGGCGTACATGCAGTACTGCGTGCTGTGTGATAAGGAGTTTCTGGGCCACCGGATAGTGCGTCACGCACAGACTCATTTTAAAGCTGGTGTCTATAGCTGCCCGATATGTGCTGAAACGTTTACCTCAAAAGACACTTTGCTTCCCCATGTGGCTTCACACGTAAAGCAGTCTTCTAAGGAGAGGCTAACTGCTATGAAAACCAACAAACAGTTAGCTAATCCCAAAACGGCAGCCCCTGTGATAGCAGCATTAAAAGCCAAATCTGAAAATTACCTTCACACAAATGGAGATTCACAAGGACAGAGTGGCACATCACATACCGCCCAGGCAAATGTCTCTGAATTTCAGGTGAAAAGCCATGAAGAAAATGTCTGCCCTGTGTCAAGCTGCAAAAAGAGCTTCAAGTTTCTAAAAAATCTTCTTGCACATGTGAAGGCCCATGGGGACAACGAGGAGGCCAAGCGTTTCCTCGAGATGCAGAGCAACAAGGTCGTTTGCCAGTACTGCCGTCGGCAGTTTGTCAACGTCGCCCACCTCAACGACCACTTGCAGGTGCATTGTGGCGTCAACCCCTACATCTGCATTCAGTTGAACTGCAAAGCTAGTTTCCAGTCCAACCCTGAACTCCTCGTTCACAGGAAAAGCCACGGTGTGTTCAAGGCAAGATGCATGTTCCCGAACTGTGGTAAGATCTTCAACGAAGCCTTTAAGCTCTATGACCACGAGGCCCAGCACTATAAAACCTTCACGTGTAAAGTCCCAGACTGTGGAAAATTATTCCATTCTCAAACCCAGTTAGAGCTTCACCAGGGAGAACACGTCACTGAAACAACGCAAGAGGAGCAGCAGATTACACAACAGAATTCACAACAGGATTCACTGCAGAACCCAGAACAGAATTCACAACAAAATTCACAAAATTCAGGCCCTTCGCTGATCGAGCGAATGCTGTCCGACTCGCCTTCCTCTTCACTGGAGAGTTCTCATGAATCAAAGGACTTTAGTTGTGCTCATGTCGGTGGTCGGCAGCCACCGGCGTTAAACTCAATAGAAAGCCTACTGGCCTCTCCTCGCAGACCGTTGCAGGACTTTGGACAATATGTGGTCAAAAGTGAATGCCAAGATATGCCTTTGTCCTCCATCTGTCAAACACAGGGTTTAGATACTACTGTTATTCAGTCCTCTGTGAATTCCAATTTCCCTTCCCATCCAAATAGACCCATGGCTAGTCCAGAAACTCATTCCTTCGATCATTTGAGAGCCGCCCTGCAGAGTCGAGACAGTCCTTCATTTGAAGCTCCGAATGGAGGGCTCAACATGTCAAACATTGGTCACGCAAATGCATTTGAAGACCAGACACCGATGTTCTCCCCTAATGAAAGCCCTGGGTCGATGATGTACTCTTCCAACTGCAACGTAACCTATCCGCAACAGTTCCAGCCCACATGCACCAACATGCTGCTGACGGATCCATCTGACAATGGCATACCTTTAGGAATGTGCCAAACCCTTCCTCCATCGATGACCCCTCTTCCACCATCTGGGATCGGGTCAGGAAATGCTACACCGTATCCTGTAAACCCTGCCACTCCCTCTGCACAACAGAGGCACCATTGTGCATTTGGAAACTGTATGAGGAACTACAGCTCCTACAGAAGTGTCACAAAGCACATGCGTGCTGCGCACCCAGAGTTTTATGATCAATGGAAAATTGCGAGGAGAAATGTCAAGAATCCCCCGGCCGTTCTGCTTGCTAATCGGTCTGTCGGGAGTACCAGACTGGTTCCTCCACCACAAACCTCAGAGACTGAAGTTGTCCCAATGCATGCCATCCAGAAACAAGTTGTCCACCAACCTCTGCCTTATCCTACTATGGATCCAAGCTCATGTTACACAAGTCACCTCACTTCTGTTCAAAATCATGATCCCATGAATATGAGGGATATCCTTAATCCTATTGTCGTTTCTCAGTTGGCAAGTACAGTGAATCTAGTCACACCTATGCAGTCTCAAGTTGCACCTACCCCTCAATGGCACAGGAATCAAGGAACAGGTCAGATTCCCGCCCACGTTTATCCATCAAATATGCAAAGGATGCCACAGGTGGATCTTACCAGTGGAGGGCTTCTATTAGGGCTCTCCATGGACCGACCTCTGATCCAAAAAAGCCCACATTCAGCTTCAGCATCATACATTGACAGTACTAAAGTAGTATCCCCTGAAGTTGGGAATTCACTTCAATCATTAACATCACTAAATGATGATTGCGCCGTCTCAAATTATATCACCCCGGCAATAACAAAGACAACAGAGACACATGACAGGCAAATGCAGGACAAATTCCCATCTTCAATCAGTATCAATAGCCAATATCTAAAGTGTGAGATCTCTGAAAGCCTTGCAGACTCTCAAAATAAACCCAGAAAAAGGCCAAAGTGGCCATCCATTGTTGGAGATGGTAAATACAGTTGTCCGAGTTGCACTAGACGATTTAACTGTTCCAAATCCTTAGGAGGCCACTTGTCCAAGCGTCTAACGTGCAAGCCACTGGCTGAGGCGCAACAAGCAGCAGATCTGCCTACATCATTCTTGGATTTTCTGAACTCTGAGCAAACAGAGAATCTGTTTAATTCCCAGTCGCTACACGATCATTCTGCACTCCACCAGGAGGGGCCATCACAATCCTTGGAAAACACTGCAGCAGACCCAACCGCTTTCCCTGCTTCAGGCTTCCCCCAAGCTGATTCATCTGAGATGGGGTCTGAGGATGATATTCTGAAACAGATCATGGCTGAAGCAAACATGGCTGATCTATTTGACCAGGCATCCGTTTCCCAGCCTTTCTTCCAAGGTACCTACGGCAGTGTTGAGCGGATGCCACAAAACTCTGTTATACAGCACACAGGGGACCTGCACATTAAGAAGGAGGAGCAGTTTTACCCGGACCCTTACCTTCATTCAAACATCCCTCAATATAGCCGTCCCATTTGCCCAGACCCCATACTCTCGCAGATCCTGTCAGAAAACCAAAATGCCATGCCTAATCCTCCAAGTCTTCCTGTTGATCATGTGACAACTAATCAGCAGAAAGATATAATTTCAAATGCAGCGAAGCAGCAAACTTCTATGGGTCAGCATAGTTTGGCGCCATCCAGTGTTAATCAGGGCGAGACAAAAAGGCAAAGTGAACAAGATGTCAAGAAACGATTAAGGGAGCAGATTTTATCTGGTGATTTCATACAGAGAAGCAGTGTATGTCATCCAGGTAACCATAAAGCTAGTACTAATTCAAAGAGCTCTGGGTCGTTCAGCTCAACAGGCAGACCTTCAAACATTAGTGTCCTCCATCACTCTCCTTCAGAATCAAGACGGATTGCTTCAAGAAAACCTAGACCTCCCTCTTCGTTCCGCAGTGGATGTCCTAGAGGTAGCGAGGGTTTTACTGGTTTTAGAGGGTCTTCATCCCAGAAGGGTGGGTCTCCAACCCTCACCAACATGGTGGAACAGAGTGAACCAGTGCAGTTATCTGGAGTTCGCAGGCCCTGGGGAATAGATGGTCATAGTGCATGTGGGAATGGAAATATACTAACCTCTGTGAAACAGGAGGAAGACACAGAGCCAACCAACGTTGAATCCGATATATTGTCAGGATTTGTCAAGCCGTTTGCTTGTGATAGTGAAAACTGCACATTTAGGGCTATGTCTTCTGATGTGCTTTGGAAACACATGTTTAGAGTCCATAACTCCACGCTAGAAATGATTAACCAGGCAAAGCAAAAGAACGCTAAATTAGCACCATTCGGCTGTCATAAATGTAACAAAGCATTTACACGCAACTCCAACCGCCGGGTTCACTACCAGACTGCTCACCAGATGTCGATCGAAGAAATCTCCAAATTACACGTAAAGCCCACTTTAGCCCCTGTCGTTCAATCCCCCGGTAACCAAGACCAGACCCACATTAAAGCCGACCAGAGTGCCATTGACAATGAAAGCATAACCCTCCAAGATCCCTACAAATACCAACCACCATTGGTTGGACAGCGTAGTGGCAAAGTTGTTATACAGCAGAACTCCCGCAATGACAATCGATTCACTCAACTCCACAGACCTCCTGCCACCCAGGCATCTACAGGGACCAGCCATCTGCCACCCCAAACAGTTTCTTGTTCCAATTGGTCGGATGGACAACACAGACATGTCCCCCCAACGCCAACTCGATACTCTGCTGATCGATATGGTCGGCTTTTTTTGCAATCTGCTCCAAATCCTCCGGGCCCATTGCCCTCGTCTCAAATTAAATCTAGCATGACTATGCCTTTAGACAAATCACAAATTACCAAACAAACTTCAGGCAGCAGAGTCGAGAGGCCAATTCCAGAGGCAACAAAGAAGTTAAAAGGGAAGAAATCGAATGCTGTCTTTAATCCGTACCGACCATATTGCTGCGTTCACGAGGGCTGTGCAGCAGCTTTTACAGTTCAACACAACCTCATCCTCCACTACCGGGCTATCCACCAATCTGCTCTCTCCGTCCTTGAGGTGAACAAAGAACAGGATGGAACCGAGGCAGCAGACGAGTCAAGGGAGCCTGAAGAAGAAGAAGAAGAAGAAGAGGAGGTGGCGGCGGATTCTGAGAATGAATTTGTTCCTGAATTCCGGTGCCAGGAGAAGGACTGTTGTCGAGTTTTCCAGGAGGTTCCAAGCTTGCTGCAGCACTACCTCCAGCTCCACGAGTTCAGCTTGGACAAGGCTGGTGCGATCCTGTCTCGCATAAACCTCGGCCAGTTCGCTTGCGACCAGCAGAGGTGTGTGGCGATGTTCACCTCCTTCTGGAAGTACGTCGGACACATCAAGGAAGTACACGGAGGCGTGACGCTTTCCAGACATGAAACATTAAATGGGTTCAGTTGTGATGTGGAAGATTGCGACCGAACATATGCCACAAAGTATAACCTGCTTCGACACACAATAAAGAAGCACCCCGAGACCTACCAACTGAAATTGATGAATCAACCGATACCGGAAGAGTGTGCAAAACAGAATTCCAAGAATTCCCATAATTCCCATTACCCAATAGTCAAGGCCATTAACGGGAAGGAGAACATCCAGAGCAATAAGAAGCTTCAGAAAGTAAGTGAGAAAAAACGACCGGAGAAGACGCAGAAAAACAACTGGACTAAATATGGCAAGCCCTCTTTAAAGAGCAAGGGAGAGGCCTCTGCGCTGTGCACCAAGAAGTTCACCTTGCAGTACCCATGCATGCTAACAGGCTGCGAGTCCGTCATGAGGTCGGAGCGCAGCATCATGAAGCACTACATGGGCCACGGGCTCTCTGAGCGCTACCTGGAAGAGCAGAGAAGCCACTACATCTTCTGCAAGAAGTTCTCCCAATACAAACACCGCTCCAGCCGGAGTGATGACTCCAAGTCCGACAACAGCTCGGACCTGTCCGACAATGACCTCATGGCAGACACCGGCCTGGGAGGCAGCGGATACAGGTCGGCGAAGACCGGCTTGCGGAAAAGGGCGGCTGCCGAAAGGTCGGGCGGATTCTTCGATGTCAGTCCTTCCGATGACGACAGCGATTCAGTGGCAGTGTCCAAAAAGCCTATCTTGGTCAAGCGCAAAAGGGGGCGACCTCGCAAGTTGGTTAGAAACGTAGTGAAACCCAAGCCGATGCCGAGGTCCACAAGGAGGGCTCGCATAGTTTACAGCGCCGCCGATGAAGAAACGGATTCCTGCGACTCCTCGGCTTACCTCGCCTTGACGCCAGATGACGGAGGGCAGCTGAGCGATACTCTGACCTCCTTTAAACCCATGGGGTTTGAGGTGTCCTTCCTGAAGTTCTTGGAACATTCTACGCCGCCAGAACAGACCCCCACAAGGCCCCGAGGTAGGCCCCCCGGGAAGAAGTCCAGTTTGCACACCAAAGACACCTGCGTGGAGTTCAGTAATCGGCAGAACTTTGAGGCACTCGGTAAGGTCAGAATAGTTGTCGACGGGGCGTATTCTGTGGTGGCCGCCCTTCTGTTGAAACAGCTGCAAGATATGAGACCCACAGTGATATTGGAAAAAAATGACTGATTTGATTTCTGTGATTTTTATTTTAATATTTTTATTTATTTTATTGACAATACAATCTCAGGTGTAGAAAAAACATTATGAACTGCTGCGCACTGGTGCCCTACAAAAACTTTTTTTTTATTGACATGCGTGAGTGGGCGACTTTGAAAAGATTTGTATTTATGTAAAATGTCCTTTTCCTTTTTTTAAAGTCACTGTATAGCATGTTTGTATTTATAAAATCTTTCAGCTGTGGGGTTTAAAACAGTTCCAATGGGAAAATATAAATAAAGATCTAGTAATAAAACAGATTAATTCATATGTTGCTTACATCTTACATGATTTGAACTTAAATTATTTGATTGTGTTTTTAAACAACTACTGCCACCAGCAGTCTATAACAATAAACCTGTTTTGTTATGAACACTTTTCTCTTCCGTTATATCTGTTTACATAAACATATTAGCTATAGTTATATTAGTTATAGTTATATACTTCCTACAGGCACAAGGAATGTTTGTTGTATGACCTACGTTGTTACACGGAGAATATCATTTTGCATTTTATACGGAAAAAGTATTTTGCGCATAGTTTAGGCCTACTGTGTGACATAGATGTTTTTAGATTCCTCATGGTCAGTACTTTAATCTTGTTGACGGTTAGATTCCAACATCGTGGGATACGGAGTTGAATGTTTCACCAGAACGGGAAGGCTTTGTGTACACGACGGCTCTACTCGCCTGAGGTCCGTGTTTGGTCCGGGCTGCAGCGGGGATGCGGGCTTGTTGACATTAGAAACGGGTAGATCGTAATTAGAAACCAGAAAGCGATGGCGTCTAAGCCGTTTCTCCTCCACGGAGATGTACCGTTGGTTAAAGTACTTTGAGCACTGTTTCCATAAAATATACAAAAGCTCGACGATATTCAGCACAATACAAAGGATGGACGTGCATCCCATAATATACAGGAAGATCTTTTTCTCCGTGGCCCTGGCGATGTAACAGTCCACTATGTTGGGGCAGGGGCTCACCTCGCAGCGGTACAACAGGGGCACCTCGAATCCGCTGTACAGGAAGTAGAAGGCGAGCAGCGACCCCACCTCGAAGAAGGTTTTGATGAAGATGCTGGCGATGTAGGTGCCGAGCAGCCCCCCGTCGATCTTGCCCCGGTCCTCGTAGAGTTTGTGGCCGCACTTGGACTCCTTGTGTTCCCGGTAGGCCACGTGTAGGGCCACAAGGAGGGACGGGGTGGACACCATGATGAGCTGGAGGGCCCACAGGCGCGTATGGGAGATTGGGAACAGGTGGTCGTAGCAGACGTTCTCGCAGCCAGGCTGCCTGGTGTTGCAGGTGAAGTCCTTCTGCTCGTCCTTCCACACCTGCTCGGCGGCCGCGACGTACACCAGGATGCGGAATATGAAGAGGATGGAGAGCCATATCCGACCGATGACGGTGGAGTACTTGTTCACTCCGCTCAACACGTTCTCCAGAAATCCCCAGTTCATATTTCGCTGCTCCTCGTCCCTCTTTAAAACTAAAGATAAACAAAAAAAGCGAATGTATCCATGAATTTGGCCTACAATTCTTATTCCATACAGGCCTTTTTCGTTTGAAATATAAATGGACCTACTCTTGACACACAGTCAACGGGAGTTAGAAAATGAGGGGAAAAATCGACACATTGACATTTTCAATATTTGTTTTAAATTTACATTTGACCCATCATTGACAGTCGCTTGTGTTAGCGCTACCGCATTTAAAACCGCTCCAACTTTGGACGAAACGTTCCGTCTTCCTACCAATTAATGAATAACTTACTATTATGAATAATATCATCCTACAATGATAGTCTCTTAATAACGTTGAATGTTAACTTACTGTAGAAAGTGTGCGGCTCCCGGGAGAATGAACCCTCCTTCTGTCGTGTCTGCTGTCTCACCTGCGCGCCACTCCTTATGTAACCCAACACGTTATTTGGATAGTTCCAAGAGCGACGATCATTAGGTATATGTGCACTATTGCACTAATATAACTCTAAAACCTTGTCCTTGAGATTGGGCGTTTCGTTTCGGTCGGAAGAATAGCTGGTCTGTTAACGCCCTCAACGAATTGTGTTGTCAAATGTTGAGGACAGGTATTCTACATCCACACATCAGGTCAGACCTGATGTGACACCATCGCCATGGTCACCCTAATGCAAATATATATTTTTTTCCATGGCCTGAACAATGGACTATGAGAACAGCAGTGTGGGCTAGGATGTTGAGGGAGATAACACGACTGTGTCTTGTCATATAGTTGCAACCAAATGAGTCGAATCATTCAAGTTTGATGAGTGCAGTTATTTAGTTACAACAGGAATAAATAATATAGAGATTTCCTTCTTGTCATCTGCCCACAAGGACACCAATAACAGATCCCTCGATTTAAACTACACAATCGTCTTCCCATCATTTAAAATGAATATAACATGAAGCTGGATCTTTCGCTGATATCATATAAAAAGTCGGACTAACTGTACGGAGAAGTTTTACTCGCTGTAATCCTAACTCCAACCACTTTGGGGCGCTGTGGTCGTTTATCCTAGTGTAGTTCATTCATGTCTCCTGCGGTCGTTGGTTGTGATGACTTTGAAACGTGAAAAATGGCTGCACCAAAGTAATGGGAGATAAATCTGCGATGTCCAGCTGTTAAAGTGTCTATGAATGATAGGTAATCCAGAACGATTGATCGATAGATCAGCATCATTTGGACATGTCGTCTGCGGACTCCGGCAGTGGTACCGAAGGCCCTAAGAAACCAGGGTTCCGGGACTCGGGGCTGAGAGCAGCCAGAACGACGAGCTTTTTCAGAGTCTTCAACCCAGAACTCTTCATCAAACCAGTGAGACATTTGAAAACTAAACCATCAAGTTGTTCCCAACCTTTTTTGGCGCTAACACCAATACCAAACAGAAATGCACCATCTTAAAGTTGTAGGGAATGAATTTGCTAAAATGCCAGACACACATTATTCCTATATATCCAATCTATTCGCAATATTGCAAACACAGCAGGCTATCAAAATGTATCACAAACGGATACTGGTTAATAAGAATAAGACTATGCTGTAACTTTTGTCATTTTCAAGATTAAAATCCTGAAAAATGGTACACACTGGTTGGGAACCATGTCTTTGACATACCACACACATGTCAAGTCACACTTTATAATAACCTGTATTTAGTTTTCGGTCATGAAGTGTTTTATGTCATCATAACCTGTATATGTAATAATAACGTGTAGTAATAACGTGTATTGTGCCGTATGTTTTGCAGAACAGACCGGTGATGGTGTTTGGCCTGATGAGCATCAGCCTGTGTGTTGGCTACCTGGGCTACCTGCACGCCATGAAGGACAACGACCAGACGCTGTACGAAGCCACAGACAGCGAGGGGGAGAGATATATGAGGAGGAAAACCTCCAAGTGGGACTGATGACGATGCCACAACGTGGCTTGATCTGTAATTGAGGCCTATTATTAAAATGGTTGTTCGGCCACGACGAGTGACATCACTGTTCCAGTCTACTGGTAGCCAACGTTTCAGGATTCAAGATTTCTTTTTTTTGTGGATTTGTAGGGTTTTGTAAGATGGTGACCTCAAAGATCAGGCAACAAGATTAAACATTGCTTTCACATTATTGTTAATATTAGTCTCTTGGCAACTTTTCATGAACAAAAAATGGCTTTCTTCTGAACTAAGAGCATGATGACTTCTTATAGGCCTACTTATTGACAAGAAAACTCCTATGGAATTTATGCCAGACAAGGTCCTGGATTCGATCCCCACTGTCAACATCAATCACCTCGCTGCTCCTTGATGACCTCTATCTGTATACTGTTGATAAAATAAAGTATTATGTTTAATTGTATATTGTGCTTTTGCTGTAATGAATGTAAACTACTGGTCACAAACAAGGATTTTTACCTAATGTGTCTTTAGAAAGAGAATTGCAAACGGCTGTTTTGAATTAGGTCTTTATTCAAATAAATTACAGAGCGATATAGTGATATAGTTTATAGTAAAGCATCATGTTAGTAGGCCAACACGCCAATATAGTTTGTCTTGTGGTATTTATGCATATCTTTAATAGAAATGTAATTGTCTATGACCGTGTATGTCTTGGAGAATGAAAGAAATAGCGATCGGATCTGAAATAATTTCTAGTGAACTGAGTAAGTCATTTCATAGCGAGTAGTAGATCTTAGCTGACTGCCATTGGTAGTTCCGAAAGTCCGTGTATAATACAGGTTTGCCACCAGAGGCCGCCGATGTATCGACACCCCCACTTTACGGTGAATCTGTGGATCACTAGATTATATTAAAATCACAGATAAAAATGAACAGACATAGGGAGAAATTGTAAATATATAAAGGCTAACGTGGTAAAATGCAACGTTTTTTATTCAACCTCAATTCAATTCAAATGCAATATCTAACAAATGCCGAATGATTGATTAATTATATCGCTTGATTACTGACTCATATAAAAGTAACCACTGATAAACGACTTGAATCCGGTTTTCGGATAGGAATATCTATATGGGGGAACAAATAGGGAGCAACGAACAAAGTATGCAAATAATAATCCTCTCATCTCAGGTCGAGTGGCTTACACAGCACTCTGCTATGTGCCCAAACCAGAACACTCCGTATATTGTGTGTGTGTGTGTGTGTGTGTGCGTGCGTGCGTGTGCGTGTGCGTGCGTACGTGCGCGTGTGTGTCTCCCCGCCCTCTGAGGTTATACATTTCTGCTCAGCATCTCCTACCCGCAGAGCCAGCGTATTACTGGAAGCTCAGCAACATGGCGGAGGAAAGTGAGGCGGTATCCCACGTCTGTT
>OMKX01058301.1:0-12187 GCA_900302425.1 Brosme brosme
TAGAAGAGATAACATTCTTGTGAGATCATTTGTTGTCTTAATTTAAGGGCAGCAATTTAGAGAAAGTAATCCTTTTTGGAGACGACATGTCCTCGACTTTATTCTGCTCGCATTCAGCTGTCTTTTCTGAGTACAAGTTCTGTCCTGATTTACTGTGTGTGTGTGTGTGTGTGTGTGTGTGAGAGAGATATTACTAAGCCTGTGTCTCTGGGGATGTGGGAGGAAATGCCACTACTCTGATAGCGGCCTACAGCCTGTCTCTGTCTGATGCAGGAACCGCTACTGGGCCACTCAAACCCTTCGCCCGGTTTTTAAGCGTTTCCTCATTGGATCTCCTCCATGAACGCAACAACGGACAGACTCTCTGAATCTCACAACCGGGCCCTTGTGCGACTCTAACCAGCTGCACGGTTTTACTTTCACTTCCTGCCGGTAGCCAGGCAACGAAAGGCCTAACCCGCCCAACCTGCAAAAAAAAAAACCAACAACGAACAAAACCACAGGCTCGGGTTGTCTGCGTCTCACCTGTCACCTGGGCCATTTCTTTTAGTCACTTCACTTGCAGATGTACAGTCAGAGGGAAATCCCTTGCATCACATTTTTATGTAGGGCTGCATTTTTATGTAGGGCTGCATTTCTTGTCACTGGCACATTGTTGGCTTCATCTTGAATTATCTGTAATAGAAGCAGTGGTAGAATATTAAAGTTGAGAAACTGCTGTCATTTGTCATTAAATAGCACTCCAGATATTATAAATGGAATTAATCTCCTGGCCTATTTCGTTATGGATGTGTTTATTTCACTAAACTGGGCATGGGATTAACGATTCATAATCCAGACCTGGCGAAGTAATATTGCCTATTTGTGTGTTTTTTGGGGTTACTTCTTTCTACTTATCATCCTGAAATAGAGGGGTTTAAAGTCGCCATCTCGAACTCCAAAGATTGTCTTTTAAATAAATGTCAGTTAAGTCATTATCTGCTCTTAATCTCACGTGTGTGTGTGTGTGTGTGTGTTTTTGTTTGTAGCGGAGTAAAGTATTTTCTGCCATAGGTGCAGCAAAAGAGAACAAAACTACTGTTCAAGATTTCCTCTAAAGGCAACAGCTAGGGTGCTAAAAGCATAGGTCTTAGAGCCATATGTTAAAGAGGCAAGCTCAGGACTGTTTTGTGTGCATTTGCATCAGGCCATCTCTTTTTGCCATCTTCTGATTTTAATAATATACAGCAAATCCCATAGTCAAAGGTCATTAATGGAAAATCCCATTCAAAGTCTAAACTTAGCATCCAGTGAAGTACGAAGGCAGACCTCGACACGCTTGTTAACCTTCCGGCGGCAGTGAGTGAGATTTTGTCTGTCGGATATGAGAAAGTTTGCTACGGTCCGTCCGGCCAGGAGTTGTCCAAAGCGGACGTTCTACCGGTACGGGCTACGACCCGAGTTTGTATTTGTGGTCCCCCCTATCGCTATGTCATTTTTTGTCTTGTGTGAAAAGACCTTTTGTTGTCACATGGGTGGCCCATTGTGCACACGCAATAATAGCGGGTGAAAAAGCCCTTTGTGTTTTGCATTCGAACAAACACTGAGGAGGTTTCACGGAGACCACCCATGTGCCCGGCGGCCCCCGGCGGCTTCAGCCCGGGCGCCCTGCGACTGTGACGAGGTGTCGGCTTCCAGAACACACTGCCATTAGAACATCCATTCATGTGTGCTGAGAGGTTAACATTGAGTCAGAGGCGGTGTCGACAAAGCACTAAACGGTGACTAATTAATTATTGTGACTAGTGTATTTTTAGCACCGCAACGCCGTTAACCTCCTCCTCTCCTGCGTTGCCCAACGGCAGAACAATATAATATTTCCACTGTACACGTACACGTGGACGCATTTCACTCCAACATTCAGTCGCGTTCTCTGCCAAGCATGGCATCTGATTGCCATGAATATTTTATTATTGGGAGCATCGGATAGCAAGCAGTGCTTCCAAGATTTGTCTCCCCGCCTTCCAAGAAACAGGCCGTGGCTGGCCGCGGAGCCATGGATTATCACTACGTCATCGATATAAATGTTAAAATGTAATGTATAAATGTTTTGCCTGTATGTATGTCAATTATGGCACCCTTTGCACTCCTGATCATCCCTGGAACGAGGGATCCCACACTCCTGTGTTCCTTCTCAAGATTTCTTCCTAGCTTAATTAAGGGAGTTTTTTCTTGCCCCCTGGGAGGCTAGGGTCAGGTTGTTGTCATGAATATATGGCCTGTTAAGCCCTTTGAGACTGTACCTGTGATTAAGGGCTATACAACAATATTTGAATTGAATATAGAGGATAAGCAAGATTTCTTTGGATGTTGGGGGAAAATTGCATGGCCTGATTTCCTACTCAATGTGATGGCGTGACGGTTTGCAAGGGAGTCTGTCTAGTCCGGATGGTGATGCAGGCGGTCTCAACTTGAGGAGGGCTTGTGCTCATCAGAAAATAACCCTTTTGCGTGCCATCACACA
Source organism: Brosme brosme (assembly GCA_900302425.1). Taxonomy (NCBI): domain Eukaryota; kingdom Metazoa; phylum Chordata; class Actinopteri; order Gadiformes; family Lotidae; genus Brosme; species Brosme brosme. The sequence goes on from OMKX01058301.1 coordinate 2,504, forward strand.
CATGCCTACCCACGTCCTTGGCTACCGTTGCTGTGTCTAGAGTTGCTTTCACTGGCACAGGTGGGATTTCAGCTTCCACCTGAATATACTGTATATGGATCCAGACAAAATTAATGTGTTCTTGTCCTTTCTGTGGTTGTCCACCTGCCGTATTATTAGTCGTTGTTTTTTTTACGAATCTTAAAGTGTATTCTTCAAACAGGCTTTTAAAAAGACTTTCATTGATTGTTTGATTGAAATTGATTCGTACTTCCGTCCAAAAACTGGTTCCTGATAAATTGTTTCGGACTTAGCCAGTTTTCAACAACCGTGTAAATGTTTTTGTTTGTAGTTTGGTTGGTGAGCCCGTTCTTTACCCGTTCTTGCTTTTCAGTACCAATGTTTTCAGCTTGGTGTGTGATTTTTTTCTCGGGATTTCCCAGCAGGGAGATGAGGGTGGGCATGGTGGATGGATTCTCATGCCTCAGTGGACGGCACAGTAAAACAAAGGGGCCTACCTATCGGATGATATTCAGTGTGTTTGCTTTTCTGCGTGAAAGAGAGAGTTTTTGAGGCCCTCACCTAGAAAGAATGCGGAACTGCCTCTTTGACATTCCCATGGTGGATTCGAACATTGAGTACACCTTGAGTACACATCAGAAGGTCCAAACGATCCCTGGCATCAACAAAAAATGCTTCCGGCTTAATGTCTGCCGTGTGCTCACCCAGCATCTCGTCTGTTATCAACAGCGAAAGGCAGGATAACGCACATCCCCGCGTATCACGTGTACTCTCATTTCAAAGGTTTGCGGATGTGGTATTTTTGCCAAGTTGCTGCAAAAGGAAGGAACCCTACGTGTGGAAGTGCATGGGGATTGCCTAACCAGAGAACATCGCAGATGGGTTCCACGGACAAAATCAGTAGCCGTTCACTAGGACTGGGCAATATATCGATATTATATCGATATCGTGATAGGAGACTGCATATCCTCTTCAATTTTGGATATAATATCATGATATGGCATACATGTTTTATTTTCCTGGTATTTATGTCTGCATTACAGTGAAGTGATGTCATTTTCTGAACTTACCAGATGGTTTTAGCTGTTTAGCTGCTATTATTTGCTTTTACCCACTTAGTAAGTACATCCACAGAACTGATCATTTATAAAAGATTTCATTGGGTAAATATTTTGTGAAAGCAATAGTCAGCCCTACAATATTGTCACAATATCAACATCGAAGCACTAAGTCAAAAATATTGATATATATATAAAGTTATTTATTTTCATATCGCCCAGACCTATCGTTCACATGTCACTACAGGCCAGACGGCAGCTGCACCACACCTCACCTGGCATTCATGCTGTACGCCTGCACCAAATAGTTGTGCTTTTAGTTTAGTTTGCTTCAGGCCAACCTTTTTGGACTTACTCAGGGGATACCTGTAATACGGCAACCTTAATTCAAACCAGTGAGTGAGGAATGGTGGAGGAAGCATGGGGTTGGGTGGTGTGAAACCATGTCCAGTGTTTCTGTGTATTTGCATTCAGGAACTATGGGCACAGAACCTCGGTTAACCTCCACTCTCAGGCTATCCCTTTTTTTTTTCCTTTTTTTTTTCGGAGGGGGTGGGGGGGAAGGGCAAAAGGGGAAAGTGATTTGGACACGGCATGTTTTTCCGCTTTATGCTGCATGCTTCCCTGGAGGTGGGGCTCCACTGTTAGATCATCCATGTAGCTCTGCGCAAACATGCATTTGTGTGTATGTGTGTGTGGATAGATTGATAGATATATAGCTGGATGGAAATCTATATTGTGTTTTTCTTTTTCCTTTTCCCATTCAGATCTTATTCAATGCACCAATGAGATGAATGTGAACATCCCCCAGTTGGCTGACACGCTGTTTGAGAGGACCGCCAGCACCAGCTGGGTGGTGGTCTTCAAGTCTCTGACGGCCACACACAACCTGATGGTCTATGGCAACGAGGTAGGGCTAGTGCACTGATATTAAAGGTCTTTCTTCACTGCCAATACCGCTTGAATGTCTGCCACAGTTGGCCAGCGACTCTACCTCATTTAGATGCATGCCTACGGTTTGTCATCATTTTATGAATCTGAGGGACGATGAAAAATGAAACTGTTCATTCCACCACTAGCGCTAACGAAAGGGCAATGTGTTTTTCTTGCAGAGATTTATACAGTACCTGGCCTCAAGGAACACTCTGTTCAACCTCAGCAACTTTTTGGACAAAAGTGGCCTACAAGGTACATGGCCCATCACTGTTGCTATAAAGCACATGCCGCAGTAGGCTTCTTTCCTGTTGTCCAGCGATCTGCGTTAACCTCTCTTTACTTTGGGTTCTGTTGTCTGACGCAGGCTACGACATGTCTACGTTCATCAGGAGATACAGCCGCTACCTAAACGAAAAGGCCGTATCCTACAGACAAGTCGCTTTCGACTTCACAAAAGTCAAACGAGGGTAAGTAGAGGTGTGGTTTCAATTTGTCGGTTTTGCCTCAACTTTGAACGTTGTTGCAGAAGGAAGGCACATTGGGTACATTTTTATTGCGATGATCGGATTTTTGAAAGGCTCATGTTCGCTCAGCTTAAGAAGTTATTTTTAGATTTGATTACACACAATGATTGCTTTCGAATAGAAGGAGTTGTTTTGTCCGACATTGAGAATACACTTGTAGATTGTGCTGGGATACGCCTCCCCTCTCTTGGTTGGGTTCTTTATTTAATAAAACATTTTTGCGCAGATCTGATGGCGTGATGAGGACAGTGAACACGGAGAAGCTCCTGAAGACCATCCCCATCATACAGAACCAGATGGACGTGCTCCTGGACTTCAATGTAAGGAGAAATCCCATCCCCCACCCCCCAACGTCCCTTTCCATTCGCTTTGGATTGAATCATTTGTGTACCACCCACAGGTCAACGCCAACGAGCTGACGAACGGTGTCATCAACGCAGCCTTTATGCTTCTGTTCAAAGACGCCATCCGACTGTTTGCTGCCTATAACGAGGGCATCATCAACCTACTGGGTAAGGGCTAGCCTGGCTCCTCCCCAAACCATGCCTTATATATGTCCTATACATAACATGTCCCTATAGGTCATATGTCCATATACATCAAATGGCTGCATCAAGGTTTTACTTAATTCATACAACCCCCAACAAATGTGCAGATATTTTCTCTGAAATAGATAATCCGCAATGCTACGGCGGGTCATGTTTGGTTGTCAGGATCTTTCAATTGTGCACCACAAGCACGCACAATGAGCAGGCTGTTGCAAAGATGAATTTCTAAAGGGATGTTGTGAATTCCTGTCCATTCCTCACCTAGCCTTTAATATGCTGTTTAGGGCTCCTCTGTTTGTGCATGCCAGCCAAGACCCGTTCCACACATTTTCAGGGCTGGGTTTCAAAGGCTTCGTCTGCCTTTTCGGCTCCTTGTTGGAGAAAATATTTGCAGATTGAATAGTTTGCCATTGATATTAAATCAAGTTGGTTATGATATAAAATCCAGTTATGTTGTAAAGTTTATTCACGGTAAAGTATGTTGCACAAAGCATAAAAAACGCAGTCATAAGGGTTGCCCTAACCCTTACTGTGCCATTACAAATAATGTTTGGGATTTCTCAAGATCATGTCGTAACGACCGTGTTCCCTCTCTGCTCATGCAAAACAGAGAAGTACTTTGACATGAAGAAAGTCCAGTGCAAAGAAGGTCTAGATATCTACAAGAAATTCCTCACGCGGATGACAAGAATCTCAGAGTTCCTCAAAGTGGCGGAGGCAAGTTCAGGGGCTGCCCCCGGGGCATCTTAGGATGTCTTTCTATATGAATGCCTTGGATTGTGTTCTGTGCTTCACCGGCTCATGTGTGCTTGTTGTTCTTGTTGTCGTCTCCCAACACCCCACCCCACCCTACACAGCAAGTGGGAATCGATCGCGGGGACATTCCGGATCTCTCCCAGGTAAGAAGAACAGAGTCTTCCGGCCTTTTCCATGCAGCAGGTCTTATAACGGGCACGCAGTAGCTTGAGTGTGTCATTTCTTTTTCCGGCCTATTGTGTAAACTCACTCTCGTAGTCGCCGGCTTGCTTTTGATTTAAAAAATGAATACAAATGTTTGTACACATTTTTAGTGTGCAGCCTGCAAAATTGAGTATTTCAGTGTTCAAAGTATTTATTATTGTTTCATGGCAATCAAAGGAGCATTTCTTTGTGTGGGTGCCACTATGTATTCCTGTTGTTGACTTGCTGATAATTGGCTGCTACCTCTTTGTCACACAAGCTTGACCCGCACGCACAGACAGACAAATAGACAGACACCCATATAGTCACAGCTCAAGTCTTGAATGAGCTTCATGCTGCCACTCACTGCTAACCCTGCATTTCATACAGTAAATAAAGGTGCAAAAACAAGCCAGCCTTAGAGTGGTAACCTTCTATTACTCTCCGATATGAAAGCAAGTTGAAGACCTCACCAAGATTTCTTTATTGGTTAATGATCACATAGAATTGAAGCCTCTTAGCCTGTGAGAATGAGCTTTGCTCAGTTCAAGGCATTATCCAGACACCAAGGAAACTAGATTCTTTGTCTTAAAAGTTAGATGAGTCAATTTTCTCAAACCTTTCCTCAAAGAGCGGTCGATAAGTTATCGCCTTTATTTTCTGTATTTTTCCCGCTTTTCTCTGTCAGTTCACGGTTTGTGTAAGTATCTGGACCTTTTCCTCCATCTTCTGTGTGTTTTGACTCCCATGTTTTCGTGCTTTCCACTCTCCTGTGCTCTTGAACCTCACCCTGGCATGCTTCAGTGTCTCTGACTCTAAAGACAACGTGAAATGGCATTCAAAGCGTATCTTACTTTGTTATGGTGACATATCAATTACAAAGTATTCTAGCCGGTGGTGGTTGTCCCCCTTGCAGACTTTATATTGAGTAGATTGGGAACTTATATCCACTTCTTCTTCCGCTTCTACAAAGCAGTTGTGGTGTTGTCCAGACTACCTGTATCGGAAGCAGCAAGGCCTTTTTGAACGTAGTTTATTCCAGATATACACATGTAAATAGATTCATGTTTTCGTTATCTGGACGGTGTTTTGAGTTGCGGAGCTAATGCTCTGGCACCTGGGCTCTTGTCTAACCCCCGGGCAGGATCCCCTAAGGCAAAATAGCCCAAACCCTGAACTGATCCTTTAAGCCTGACAGGACATGGGTGTGCATGGCCCTGGATTTTGATAGCGTCTAAACTATAATAAATACAATGGAATACGTTGGTAGATATGCGAACAAACGACAAAGTCAATTTCATGTTGTCTTTGAAGACCTCCCATGTCGCTGGTTCCTCTGTTCCGTGTTTGTGTGTGTGATGTGATGTTTCACTGGTTTCAGGCCCCCAGTAGCCTGTTGGATGCCCTGGAGCAGCACCTAGCCTCTCTGGAGGGCAAGAAGGTCAAAGACTCGACGGCTGCCAGCAGGTGGGTCTTTTCACCCTCAACCCATCTCATCCACTTGCTCACTCAACTCCTTTTTGCATAATTAAGATTTACTTTCTTCATGGGAGGTGAGTTGTCATCGCCCGGACATGAGACCTGTCCTTTTCTCGGTAGTCCCAGAGTTTTTACTGTTTATTTATCGTCAATCATGCTCTTTTTGGTGGTCTGTGGTCAACGCAGAAGGCACGAAGCAGAGAGGAACGACAATTGGTATTTTGCTGTTGCTCCACTCTGCTTATGTGTAGGGTCAAGGGTCCAATTGCATCCGTGTGCTCGGGCAGAATCCATTTGAATATTTGCAGACAATGCTACATGACATCAGTGTATAGTTTTTAAGGTGTTCGTGTGTGTGTGTGTGTGTGTGTGTGTGTGTGTGTGTGTGTGTGTGTGTACTCAGGGCCACCACTCTGTCCCACGCCGTGTCCTCCCTGGCCAGCACCGGCATATCTTTCACCAAAGTGGACGAGAGGGAGAAGCAGGTGGCCCTGGAGGAAGAGCAGGCTCGCCTTAAAGCCCTGAAGGTATATTCCCCCTCGCTCCGTAGCCTTGCTCCCTTCCGGCTGGTGGTGACCCCCCCAGATGAGCCAGCACAGAATACTAGTCCACCACTCCACCCCATATCTGGCGATTGTGTCCGTGTTGTAGCTGGGGACGTTTTTCTCCGGAGAGCTTTTGTTTAAAGCGTTTTATCAAGGTGTATTTTTTTTTTTTTCTTGTCACCTTATGTTTACTAGTGTACTATTATTTTGGACAGGTGAGGTGTGGTGGCAATGGTCAACTTGGAGAAGCATGATAATGGTGACGAGTCACCAGGAAAGGGCTTGTTCCCTAGCTTCTATGTCCTAGTTGGGCCATTAAAACCAGTCATGCCATTCGATGTAGGCAAAAACACAGAGATGGATTGATGGATTTCAATGTTTAACTAGATTACCGTAGATGAGCACATCATTGCGTTAAAACTAAGTGTAGTTGTACTTATTTGTGATGGGTGTCTTAACGTCCTTTGTATAGGAGGGTTGGTATAGGTATACAACTATTTTAGAGCTGATCTCAGTTGTTGTGTGTCGTTGACCTGCGTTAACGCTGAATGGTTTGCACCTCTTACGGCGAGAGCAGCGCCTCAAGGAGCTCCACAAGAACCCCTCCACCACAGACTCGTCCCCCATCACGGGTGCGGCCATCGACCTCTTCTCCACCCCCAGCTCCACCAACAGGTGCGCCACGCCTGCCAAGTCCTTTAATGACGTTTATTACAGTTCAACATTGGGCTACGGTTGCACAGCGTGCTGAAAATGTCAACATGCAAAAAGAAACAAGGTTACAACTGCTGCTGCCGGCATAGTAGTAGTTTTTCAATCAATACATGTTTTACACGCTATACTATTCTCTGTATTCATCTGATGTGATTAATAATGCATAACCCCAGTTTCTGGCTGTTGCTGCGCATTAGTCTCTTGTAAATGTCATATGTACTCTAGTAAATATCTTGAAGAAATATATGAATAGGATATTTGAGCAAAAATTAGCACAGCTGAATAAAGATAAGAGGCATTTAATGAAGCTGTAGGTCCTTTTAATACTGAACTTAAATTAATAAATTATATCAAACATCCCGCAAGGGCCCAGATTCCACTAATCACCTTTTGTCGTAAGAAACACACATACTGCCACCCTCAATACTTTTCCATGCGGCAACCGTTGTTGTGGGTTTTTACAGGTTTAAAAGGGAAAAATATCTTCCAAAATAAAGGTAGAAAAGCAACTCAATCCCGTGACCTCTCCTCCGTCCCTGTCGTCCTCCCAGCATCTCCAAGGCAGCCAACGACCTGCTGGACCTTCAGCCTTCCTTCCAGTCCGCGCTGCCCCTGTCCGCTGGCCTGACGCCCAGCAACACATGGGCAGGTGAGAGCTCCCCGTCGGCACCAACAGACCCACACACCCACACACCCACCGTCTCACCACAGCACCGCACAGCGCGGCGGACACCCCACTGCTTCACGCCGCGCCCGGAAAACAGCAGGAGTTCAAATGTGTCCTGCTGTCTTTTTTTGTTTGTTTCCTTTTTGGGTTTTTTCTTCGCTGTACAATCACACCAAAGCCCCCCGTCATGTACGCGTGCACACACTTTTTGGAACGCACACACACTCGCTTGTGTCACGTTTCTTTGTCGGAACACACAAACCCGTAACACTTTATTCGCAAACCCTCACCAAGGTCATGCTTCCTGCTGAAAGAGACAGCATGAAGTTTGTTTTGTGGTGTTCGCACACATTCAAGTTTCTGCACCCACGGGCACACACACACACACTTCGGGGCCGTGTTGGGGTGTAGTGATGTCTTCTGGTAAACACTCACCAGTTATTCAGAGTGTATTGAGTAAAGCTAAACAGAAAAGCAAGAGGGAAACGGATTTGACAAATAGAATTTCTGATTACATTCTCATAATCTTCAATCAATTAATTGTAAAATTCTACAAGGACACAAAACATAGTTTATTTGCGTCATAATCCATCAACAGACGAATGTTACTGGAGACAGATTGCATATGCAGAATAAGCGCATGAGGTGTGCTCTGCTCACCATATACAAATCTTTAGTGACAGGGGAAATAAAACACAATCTCAAACTCTGTGTTCTCCTCCCTTCAGGCAAGAGGTGTGCTACACTCTTATGTCAACTTTTGCTTTATCATCTGTGCAACCTGTACTTAGCTTTAATGTGGGACTGAAGTGTAAGGCAAACAATGATTATCTTGAAGCTACAGCGATAAGGTGCTATTTGCCATTTAAACAAAACAACAGTCTCTCGGTGAGCTCCGCTCATTGTTGGGTGTAACAAGTAGAGCGTAGACAAACTTATTCACAACAGTTCTTTTTTAGAGATAAGATCCATCAATTTATTATGAGATAAGATCCATCAATTTATTATGAAAACACAAATTCACACAAAACTAAAATCTCACCACTCTGTTAATTCAGTGTGTTAGTACAGGTAGTACAGTGTTTAATTTACACCGGCAAGTGAGCTCCATTCCATTCGGACACTGGCATCGACCCGTCCCTACGACACTATCTACAAACATGGACCTTGGACTTTGACTCAGTTTTGACAACGTGCTGCCATTAAGTTAGTTGTTGTTGTGGCTGTTGTTCTTTAGTTCCTTCGGAACTAGTAAGCTGGCGGTCATTATGATGTCCGTCTACCCCAGAGTTTGGGTCCAAGTCTAGACAGCAGGTGGAGAACGCCTGTTCCCTGTTTTACGATTGCAGCCGTTGAATTCATCTGTTAAATTGTTTGCTTATTCAAAAAATGTTTATTGTTGCTGCTCTTTATCAGTGCTGGAGCATGCGATTGTGCCAAGTTGCATCTGTTTTTTAGTGTTGATTTATTTCAGTTTAGAAAAGATTACTTTAATGAGTGTGGAAAAGGCTTTTGGATAATCATTCACTTGGCACGCTACTTCCTGTACATTGTTAGTGCTGTTACTACCTGCATTTTATTATCACGTTTTCAGTATAGTGTATGAGTAGTTGCTGCCGGTATGAAATGTAAATGAGGTTGTTAGTTTGCCTGTGTCACAACAATTGGCTTTTCCCATAATGGGACTTTTTTCCTTTTTCTATAAGGTTTCGAAAGAATTCAGATAAATTGTTGAAAAATAAACCACATTAGACATCTGACCTTTCTGGCCCAATTGACTTCCTGTTTGCTAGCATGAGAACGGCTCCGTCTCTAAACCATGTTCCTGTTTAGTGACACAGCTGTTCTCACATTCATCTCACGCCCTGGCACGCTTCCACGCTCCTGTAAATATTTGTTTCCTTTTACAGATAAGACCGCGTTCCAAGCCCGTCCTTAGAGGCCCTCCGTGTTTTTTAAATGCTTATATATTTTTGATTTTCCTCCCCCCCCCCCTCCACCTCCATCCAGATCAGTGCAATCCCTTTCTGGAGTCCAGCTCCTCCTCCCTGACACCAGATCTTGATAGCTCAGCGCACCTAGAGAATATTCTCCCAGGTACCAGAGCGGGCAGCAGCTCTAGAGTCGCAGTTGTCTTGTTGTGTTGTGCATGGTTTGGGTAAGAGCGGTATCGGCAAGGTGTTTTCTGCTTGGCACTGCCGTCGGGGCGGGATTCTTCCCAGAGCTTATGCCCTACACTCGTCTGCTTTTGGTGAGCACGCTGCCCCCCCCCCC
>OMKX01058303.1:5717-17365 GCA_900302425.1 Brosme brosme
GGGGGGGGGGTGGGGGTGGGGGGGGTGTGGGGGGGAGGGGGTGTGTGTGTGTGCGTGTGTGGGTGTGTGTGTGTGTGGGTGTGTGTGTCTGTGTGTCTGTTAGTGTGTGTGTGTGTGTGTGTGTGTGTGTGTGTGAGTGTGTGTGTGTGTGTGTGTGTGTGTGTGTGTGTGTGTGTGTGTGTGTGTGTGTGTGTGTGTGTGTGTGGGATTCAATGGAACGGAATGGAGGGTGTTTGCAGTATTCCAGGAAGAAGGTGTAATAAAGATCGGTTTTCAGATGTAGTCCCTATGATTGCAAAACATGTTCCTGTTTCTAAGGCAGCGATGGAAGGAATCTTGCCAGATCGGTCAAAATGTCCTTGAAGCGTGAGCGTTCCCATTTGTAAGAATATCAGTTTTTCACTGTGACAAACAAACAAACACTGTGACAAACAATCAATGGTAACATCATCATAAACCGCCCGACTGTGATCTGAAAGGACACTTCATATACAGCTCCCACCGTACCTTTAATGATGAAGATGATGAATGCTGGAAGACTACGTCATCGTATAAATATAAAGGATGACTAATTCAATGGACCACAGAGAGCTGCTTAACATGTGCTCCTTTAAACCCTTCAACTTATGAACATCTGACACCTACAGAACAGTATGGAGACGATAGCACTGTGACAGAGGTTCTATCTGTGATATTGTGTGTGAGTGAGAGACACCCAGAAGGATAGAGAGACATATAGAGAGCGAGAGCGAGACAGAGACCTGCATCAAGAGACCATCTCTCTTCTCTTCCCAGTTCAGCAGGCTTGACTCTGACCTACTCATAAGATTCCAATGCACAGAACCCTAACCGTAGGTCTATGAGGACAGTCAGCAAGACGGAAAAATGGCGATAACATCTATTAGGGATGTTGCCTAACAGTCAAACTTTGTTTCTGCTTAGCTTGTCCTCTTCCTTCCAGCAGGATAATGGTATGTGTGATTATTGCATAATAAATCGTGCAAAGGTAACTTAGAATGTTTGAAGAATATATAGAAGCCAGAAGCAAAGATTTAGGATTCAGACGATGGAAATGTAAAAGGAACCTTCTTGTCCTTTTCGATTACACATCCTATTATAAGAGCCATATATTTTTGGAAAACTGTTTCAGAAAGGTTATTCTGCAAACATAGAGAGCATTAAATCTACACACCAGGTCGATTTTTCACTAAAAGTGAAACAATCAGAGATCGTTCAGCCTTGTAGCCAGTCTGCAAATTCCAGCACTGGTTCAAAATCATTGCATCTACCACTGCTTTTTTATCACCAAGGTGTTAGGAGTACCCTCTGCTAAATGAACAGGTGCTCGGAGAAAAAGCATAGGCCTATAATTAAAGCAAGAAGCGAAAGTATCCATTTCAAGTGGTGCAGGCGTGCATAGAGCAGATTGTGAAGATTCACTTGGTGTAATTATGTTCTTATTAGCTACATCACATGAGGGTGCTGTGCCTGAGGAGCTTGGTAGCAGTGGGACTAGCAATGTAGAGCTAGCATGCTAATTAGCCACTTCACGGCTCTGTGGAAAAAACGGTTGGAGTCTGGAAAAGCTGTAAAATCTTGGTAGGAATTTCTTGGAACACAAATGATAATAGTGAACTTGAATAATAATTTTGTGTTTGCATAAATTTAGATAACACGTTTAGAGATATTGAATAAAATGTCTTGATGGGATGGAAAATATATAATTTAAGCAGTGATAGAAGATGTTTAACTGGAGTTTAACGGTTTTCATTATATAATTATTAATATTGTTGGGCCTACAGTAACAACATGGTCATGAGAACTGATGTATGACGTAAAAAAAAAGTCCTTCACATTAGATGTGACAAAAGCAAATATATGCATATAATTACATATTAACTCCTAAAGATTTGTCATTCTCAGGATATGTAGAAACTACAATGATAGTAATCATAGGAAATCCGCCATGAGGAGATAGGAGGTAATTTGACTTGTGCTACTGCACCGACTGCATTTGGGGGAACACAGAAGTTCATGATCTCAATTGATGTTGTTGAGAAAGATATTGCTTAAAAGCCTCCCTTTGCTTGATTTTAAAAAAGTGACCTAGCAGGATGTAAACAAATATCTTTAAGGAGGAAATAGGGGTAGATACAAAACATTAACTGAAAGGAAAATAACTACATTTAGCAGTGGAACAACATTTTTAAATATGTCACACTTAGAAGTGGTTTATTAAAAATATATGATTTAAATAAATATGGTCGATATAACACAAGGGTGCATCACAAAAACAAGATAGTGAAACACTCTCTTAGTATGACTCTTAGTATAAAGAATGGTATGAAACTCTTTGACCTACATCATAAGCACACAGTGTCCTCCATGTTTAAAGATCTAAATATTTTAAGTAGATTCATTTTTACAGTGTAGCAACCATTATAACAGTGTAGGAATATCTAGTACAGGTCTAGTAATTACAACTGCACAGACTGATTCACAAGAGGTTAACAGAAGCAAGTCCTACGGTTGCAGGCCAAACAGGAGTACCCTGTGCAACAGGTAAGTCCCAAGACAGGTAACAGGCAATATATGACTAATTAATACAATGGGACATTTGACTTAGCTAAATGTATCAGTAGTAATATACCTCACAAACTGGAATGCAATATGATATTGCATACAAACATTATGTCCTATTTTCTGAAAATGAAATGCAAGGCTGTATCTTTGATTGTGTCAACTATTTCTAGGGATTTCCTTCAATCCAATAATATTGGTAAGGAAAAATCCCTGCCAACCTGGCCCAAGAATATGCTCATGATGTAAATAAGCATTGATCACAATGCAAAACATAAACTATAAACAGAACTTTTCAACCTAATTCTCAAAGGTTGTGTTTACATGCACCTCCATAACCTTCCATGATTTAAATTGATTGACTGTGGCTGTGTCTCAAAGAATAAACACCATGTACAGTCCACAACGCTCGGACAAGCTTTTACATCATTTCAAATATACTGTACGCTACACAAGGATATACAGTTGCAATACTGGTAACATTTCATGTGGTACATACCAAAGCTTATCCTGTTTACCGATCATAATGAAAGAATAGAAATACCGGTACAATGTGGTGTGATCTCGAAATCAGTTGGAATAGTTAAAAAAAGTGGAGCCGTCTCGCCAACATAAAAAAGCGTACCAGTTAAAAGTGAGCATCCATCAAACATAGCCAACGGTTAAGGACATGTTCCTTTTTGTTGTCGTAACCCAATGCAATTTAAATATAACAAAATAAGCATTTTATAATCGACATCAATGCTGATGTGAACAAGTCACTTGCCATCATAATTTGCAATGATACATGCACAAATGAAAACATAATGATTAACAAAATACCTGAGTTTAACAATGCTGCTAATGGTAACATAATTTACATATAAAAAAATGTGCACAATCAATAACATTGACAAAAATAATTATTTTCACCAGTGTCAGTCTAGGTATTCACAGTTTCAAGCTGTTTGTCCACATGTAATGGTCAGTCGCAAATCTTATCAGACATGCTCTTCAGTACCTTAAATTAGTATGTGTAAAGACATGGCACAAAATATCCTGACGCTTACCATTTCAAACTAGTATCCTATACGTTTAATTTGTAAAATGTAGAGTTTTGTGGTCCACCAACTACAAAACATTGTGGTTGGTGGTAATTCTCAAAAAAACAAAAAAAAACCTGTGCTGTTTAAAATACTTGTTATGTTGAACAACTAACCTCACATCAAATGGCATGAAGGTTCTGTAATAGTGGTCATATTCTGAAAGGTACAGTGACACTGAGGACAAACTCATAACAGGATAGGCTGGCTATTCTGTCTTAAGTTGTCCTCAAACAATCATTTACAACAATAAGTCTCTGGACCGTTATCATTTAACATTGGGTGGTTGGTGGGAGATCATACCCAATACTGGTTCCTCTGAAGACTTGGTGTTGTGGTTCTAATGAGTTGGGCAGTTGCTACTGGTGTGGCATTAGTCCAAGCATGTGAAGGCGCAGATGAATCAAGGGTGCCATAGATGGACCCTTGGTTTAGTGCCAGCAACCTATCAAAAACAGGGCTACTGGGACAACTAGGGCTCAGCGGAGTGACCGTCACTGTTGGAATTGTCGAGCTCTTCTGAGGCTGGCCATGATAGGTCTGCCTGGAGCCTAGAGGGATGGGCGAGGGAGGGGGCTTTGAGGTAACGGGCGTCTGCTTCCTCCGCCGCTGACGCCGAACCAAGACAACCATCACCACAAAAAGGATCACCAGTAGTAGCAGGGCCAGCAGAGGAAGGATGACCAACAGCGGGTTGGAACTTTTCTGTGGATAGGACTCTACGCGGACCGGTGTGTTCCTGTAGGGAATCTCGGCTGTTTCCGGGGCAGGTTTCCCTAGAGTCGTACCCAAAAGGGTAGTCCGGTTGGACTTCCCCCAGCGATTGCGTCCTTTGAACTTCTGCTGGTTCTTGCTGCCCGGTTGCATGGTGGTAAAGAGGGTGGTCGCCGAGGCTGTAAGAGCTGTTCCATTTCGAGAGGTCTGGTTTAAGGTGCGAGGGACATATGTGGTAGTGGTTAGGATGGGTCTTTTTGTGGTGGAGAAAATTGTTGGATCATGTGGCACCACAGTGAAGTGGAACTCCCCTTTAGCAGGCTGGATATTCGCAGCTTTTAAGACAAACACGAGTGAGTCATTGAGTTCTTGAATGCCAGTCATGTTGGCACTGAGCTCTAAAGACACCAGTCCCTGCCTCACATCCTCAAATGTAAATGTTTCTGCTAGTAAACCTCTCCCAGAGTTTTTCAGTTTTGTTCGAATCACCTCACCGTATTTCGGCTGGGAGACCACCTGAAAGAGTGGTTCGCTGTCACTTATATTAGCAAGCTCAGAGGCATCCAGGAAGGAAGTAGTTATGGTGACGGTGATGCTGTTAGGAATCCTTACCCCGCTGCCTAATTTGATCAAAGGTTTGACAGTGATGTTGAGCACTTGATCGGTAAGATTGGCATCAGAGGTGAAGGCAAAGAAATCAAAGCTGTCTTCTCCAGATAATAGAGATGTTGAACGGTAGAGCAACGTTCCGGCCTGTAAGTCCTCCTGGTCAAACTGAGTAACCTCTTGACCGTCCTTTAGAAGTTTCCCAAAATCTGGAGGTCTTGTAATTCTGTAGTGAATGGTGGTGTTTTTACCGTTGGTTGCAGCTGCAAGATTGTCTCGGCTCAGTGAAACTGTAGTCTTACCTTGCTCCAGTCTCAAACCAGTGTTGTTGACCAAACTAATTGTGATGGCTTTCACGTCAATGTTAAACAGTTTGTATACTGGCTTGTGGTGGCCATCGGTCACGCTGAAATAGAACACCCCTGAGGCAGAACTTCCATCATGGATGAAGTAAACGCTTCCATTGTCGATTTGGGCTTGAGTGAAGGCCGTGATTGTATCATTTAGACTTCCTTCAAGAGCTAGGTAGCCATTGTTAGGTTGACTTATAACAGAAAATTTGACCTCATCAGCAGGATTGTCCAAGTCTTCTACTTGAAGGTTCTTGGGCCCAAGTGCCACTTTATCACCTTGTATTACCGTCAAGCTAGGGGCCTTGGTCTTCAAAACTGGTGGGCGGTCATTCACAGGTATTATCGTTATGTTGAACTGCTCCTCAACAACATCCATGTCCTCTAGAGGGCGCTGTGCAGTCTTGCCCTTGGAATTCACCCATATATCAAAGACGAAGAGGTCCTGCGTGCTCTCAGAGTTGTCGTGCTTGTAGGTGATGCCGTATTTGTTGACAATGAACTGGGAAAAATTGGGTTTCTCCTTGGTGAGGTTTCTCTCGCCTACCAAAATGACACCATGTTGGGGTAGAGATTTGACCTGGAACCAAACCTCGTGGGAGCCTCGCTCTGGGATGGGCAGCTTAGTCATGAGGTTAGAAGCGTCCAGGTTGGATTTGACGATGGCAACACTTTCCCCCTCTATTACAACAGCACCTTGGGTGAAACACAACACATGTTTTACATAAAGAAAACCTTGACTCATGAATCAATATTAAAACAATGAATACATTTACAAGCGTTCATCAATACCTGTGTTTGCAAGGAGGACTGTCTTTTGCTGAGGCCCACGGTTTTCATAGGAAATGTCTATTTTGAAGGTCTGAGTCTCTAGAGATGCGGGCTGCGACGCCACTGAGAAGGTCATGGAGTCCATGGCTGCCCACCCTACTGACTCGACTGGCATTTGAATGTAGACAACCTCCTTCCTGTCCACCTGAGGTACAAAAACAGGAAAACCTCAAGAGAAATATCACAGAATTACACTCAACTGAAAAGATATATAAGTTTCATAATAGATTCACATTAGCCATTGCAGCCAGACATGCATATCGATAGACTTATTTATTATTTATAACATGTTGGAAGTTTAGGGTGATTGGCAGGCTTTTACACTTTAAGAAATCCAATAATATACTGTCTGGCAATGCCCCAAAGTCATATTTCTTATGTAACTGTGAACAAGACTTAAACAACATTTTAAGGTATAACACAGGAAATGTATTTAGTAGTAGTAGTAGTATTTACATTTGGCAGATATTATCACTTTTTCCATTAGTTAGTAAAAAAAAATTGATATTATTGTTTATTATTTGGTTATTCCTTTACCATGTCCTGTGTGAATGTTGAGATATCCAGGGTGGAATTATCAGGCTGCATGGTCACCAGCCTCCCAAGTTTAGGACGACGAATTACATTGAAAGTAATAGTGCGGTTTGAGGGTCTGCTGTTGTCATTGGTCACTGCTTGCAAATGCTCCGTAGCGATTGGTGTTGAAGAGCCTGAATGTGAAGAAGACAACGGGTCAGTTTAACCAATTAATGAAATGGAATTTGCTGCGCCTTGACATTTACTTTGAAAAACCACCAATAAATGTAACATCAAACCAGTTTAAGATTTTCTCTGACCTACTTTTATAATACCAATGAAAACAATCAAATGTATTTTGTAGGTTATTTAAGGGCCAATCCTCAACAGATTTTTCCATTTGTTTTAATGTCAAATGTATTGTCGATGCTTTGAAGAAAACTTAAACCAACTTTTCCCTGTTGAAAAGTAGAAATCGTTCTTAGTCCAAATGAGGCCAATCAGTACTGTATAGACAGATGAGAGTCCTTTGAAGTGTTACATTTCATTTAAAATAAGACATCAAAGACCTTGTATGAATATATATATAATTAAATCATCCCCACACATAGAAAAAAGAATCAAGCAGTGTTAAATATAATTAACAAGGACTATAAAACAAAAAGGGAGTTTCAATGAAGAAGCTCCTTTATGGGCACTGGTTCTGAAAGCTTCTAGTAGAGAAGTGAGTCAGAATAATCTCCTGGATAGGATGGAGGGAAACATCACATAAAGCCACTTTATGTGATGTGTGAGAACGGTATACAGACACATCAGGATAATGAAGATACTGGTGTCTGCTGATGAACAGTGGAAGGGTAAGAATGACAACCACATTTGTGGCCTTAATCCTTTTTTGTTGCCCTCTCCCACGATTTATTTTCTCTCTCTCTCTTTTAATAGAAGAGGCAATGTTCCCATAAGACAGACAGACAGACAGACAGACAGACAGACAGGCAGACGGACATAAAAGAACATGAAGCAAAATGAAAAATACAGAAAACCCATTAGACAGTGACCCAAACAGAAAGACAGAGAGACACAGAGTATTTATGTTAAATCTTTCATGGAGGCAACTGGAGTATATGGTGCTTATGCAGCTTTCAGAGGGATATTTTAGAGCCATATACATCTGCCCGTGTCACACATTTAAAATATGTAATTCCTGGAATCACACCTCTGCAGCCTGTGTTAGTGTAAAACACATTATGGTCATCCGCATTGTCAACATTCATATGAATAATGTTGGCAGGCTTGATGCTTCAGGAAACAAAAGGTAAACAAGAAAGACACGTTCCACTGAACATGATGGCAACCAACTGGTTGAATGAGTGAAAATAAAAGTGAAAGTAAAGTTATAATGAGATTACCATCTAATTTTCACACATTTCATTGTACTTCTCCAATTTATCTTTGGTTTTTACTTCATCCAACACGTTATTATTAAGCATAGACTTTTATTCTGTAATTAAACTTTTCCCTTGAACTGTATGTTTACAAGAGAAAATGTCCTTTTTCTAAATTACGTGTAAGTATGGTCTGATCTGTAAGTATGGTCTATGTGCACATCAAGCTATTAAACTGCTAGCCATCACTGAGAGACTAACCAGACGTTTCTCCGTGAGAAAGATCACAGACATTTATCCCCAGTCAGTCGCCTCAAGCCACCCTCTTCCCAACATAAAAACCTTTCATTGTCCGACAACTCTTCCCGCACTCGCACACAGACAGTCCTGCCTGGCACAGTGGCACGAGGCCCTAATAAAGCCTCTACAGATGGCGGTGGACGAGCTTCCATCCAGACTCTGGATTCCAGAGTCTGCTCAGAACTCAGCAGTGTGTCTGTTGGCACTTCAGCTGCACCACCAGCGTGACCCCTGTCAAGGTTAACTCTACTTATAACTGTCCTGCCAACCCCACCAGCCCATACAGCCACTTCACCGTATCTGATCCATAACAAAACAGCGTACCGTCTGCCTATTTTTAACATTTGTTAAATGATTAAGTCCATCAAGTGGTACAAATGCATTAGTCTGTTGAATGAATATTTAAATGAGAGGGAATTAATTATTGAACTAAATGAAACGAGTGGCAAGAGACAGACAGAGCGACACAGACACACACACACACACACACACACACACGCAAAATACCGCGAATGACAGGGCAATGTGATGCTATCAGTGTGTTTTGGTTTAGACCGATAAACTCAGTTAACACATACAGGACTTGGTCCTGTACACATACTCATGGTCAACTGACATATGCAGGATTTGTTATCTTCAAGTTGAGATGGGCCGTGGGATTTCCTGTGAAAGGATGTTGAATTAATGTATTTATAAGATATGTGACGTGGCAACACTTTCAGTTTCCAAGAAGAAACGCCTAGACCAGGCGTGGAAAAGAGGAAGAAAAAATGTATTTCTGTCCGTTCAGAACATTCAGTTCAATGACCACAATATGTCATATTTGAGATTTGTATTTGACCAGTATTAGATGTAATATACATTTACAATTTCTGGCAGATGAGATGGATCATCTTGTTTTTAAAGAGGCCCAGATACTCATCAACTCACAATATATACCCAAAATTATTTTCTGTGATTCTTCGATTTGATTTGCATGTTTGCGGCTGTATCACCTGTATCATCTCCCTTGATTTCTAAAGTGTCCTGTGATGGCTGTGATTGTGTTGCGGGGCGGGGCCGGGTGCTCACCTGGGAACACCTTGAGGGCCTGGTTGGTCTCCAGGCTGAGGAGCAGAGCGCTGGCTGTGATGCTGAAGATCTGCCGGGGGCTGAAGTTCACGCCGTCGTTCACCTGGAAGTTGAAGCCTCCAGACATTGCCCCTGGTTCCACCACAGAAACATGTCACGAAAAGATTAGTTATCATATCTTCATCCGCATACCTCCTCTGGCAGATGTGTGTGTTTGTGTGTTGAATGCACATGGTCTGTAGATCTGCATGCCCAACAGAACCGTATCATATCTTGATCAACATACCTCCTCTTGAACACGTGTGTGTGTGTGTGTGTGTGCGTGCGTGCGTGTGTTGATTGCATGACCATGTACTATACTAAACTAAATTCTACTATACTAATTCTAAATTCATGACCGGTGCATGGCGTTAATGTTCCTGCAAGACAAGGGTTTTGTGTTTCCAAACCCAAACCCTGTTCACCAAACCCTGTTCACTAGCAGTAGCTGTTCAGTGGCCCTTTTACATCTAAACAGCATCTTCTAGTGGACATAAGAGGAATGACAAACCATCTTGATGGACGAATAGTACAAAATCATTCAAAATATTTTTCCTCAGAGCAATTGCCCTTCATACAAATACATGTAACATTAAAACAACTAACTATTCCACTATAAAAAAAAAGATATACATTTGAATTGGGATTTGAATTGTGCATTATAGCTGTCGCTCTGCGACAGCCGCGTTTACCTCTGTGAACGAAGAGCAGCTGACCCTGATCTATCAGGGCCTGGGTGAAGTTCAGCACCGGCCTCATGGGGGCGCTCTTCAGCGCCAGGTGACCGTTGCTGGGCGGGGTCACCATGAACGCCAGCTCCTCTGGGGGTGTGTCCGCGTCCTCCGCCCGCATATCCTCCGGTCTGATCTCCGTCACAGAGGCCACCCACACCTGCACACACGGGGTTACAGTGTTATACAGCACGGGTCAGGGCATGTTGTTTTGTACATGCATCCGTGTTTACGTGCGATCGCAAGGGGCCTCGGTGGCCCACATTCAAGGGAGGTAAGGCAGCTTACCCCCCCCAGAGAGAGAGTGGGCAAAAAGCGAGGAACCTGGAGAAGGGGCGCTTGAGTGGAATCCCCCTGCTGAGAGAGTGAGAATAACAACTGCTGTTCTGAGCTTTAGTATTAAAGTGAAAAAGGTTTGTATGGTGATACTAGGATGAACAAAGACACGATCAGTAAAGGGTGCAGGAAAGACATCCTCATTGATGTTTTGAATACGCAAATGTATTTTCCTCTCACCCATGCCGCATGTTCCAAGCACTATTCAAAAAGATAATGAAGACAAAAGTCATCAAATACATTTCTAACCGATTCAAAACACAGCCCTATAACCGCAACAGTTGTAAGTCATACGTCACGTTGTAGACCAGAGTCATCATTTTATTTTACAAATGACTCCTCCATACCACTAAACAAATGTTAACACAAGCTTAATACATTGCTGTGTATCAAGGCTCCATACAGTGGTTGGAGAGTAAACCGCGGTGAAGGGGAGATAAGATACTCTTCAGCTGGCTTTACTGCCTCCAGCTGGTCTTGCTGTTCACAAGCATCAGAGGAGTCATCCGCACCAGAGATACAAAACCAACCAAGCAAAAGGTTTCTGATGAATACTCAACACCGCGGTGTGAAACCACCTTGTCGTCTGCAACATTTCATATTTAAATTACGACACCATTGTACTGCCCAAAAACTGTACACTGTTTATGGAGAATATTTCTTGTTTCTTTTTTCTGTTAGAGCGTTTCAAACGGGGAGGCAATTTCATCTAAGAATGATTTTAATTACATTACAATGCACATAATCCCTCTTTAAATTCTAGCAGTGTAGGAACAAAATATGTCTTGTCGTCAATTTCTTTAGGTTGGACTCGGCTCGGCTGCCCTGGAATAGTAATCTAATGGACCTTTCTCTTTTTCTATTAGCCCCTACATTACTCTATAACCTCATGGGAAACCAGACACCTAGTGTGTGTGTGTGTGTGTGTGTGTGTGTGTGTGTGTGTGTGTGTGTGTGTGTGTGTGTGTGTGTGTGTGTGTGTGTGTGTGTGTGGGTGCGCGCGCGCGCGCGCGCGTGCGTGCGTGCGTGCGTGCGTGCGCGCGCGTGTAAGCATCATGCGATTGCATGAAACAGTACTTCTCAAAGGTCTGTGGTCCCTACAGTGTA
>OMKX01058313.1:0-13307 GCA_900302425.1 Brosme brosme
ATATTGATCTGTGACAGGAGAGGGGAGGGGGGGAAAGTGTTCCCACTGCTAGTGGATTGATTGCACCACAGCTTCAGGTGTGGAGCCAACCCTTAGGTCCACACACCAAGCAATGGACATACAAGCAAATCCTTGCTCACGCATGTATGCAGGGAGTGCACACACACACACACACACACACACACACACACACACACACACACACACACACACACACACACACACACACACACACACACACACAGATCAGAGGCAGGGAAGGCTCAGAGGCTCATGGGGGTTCCCACTGGCTGTAACAACAAAGTCCTCAGAAGGTACAACTGACTCAGGCAAGGACAAAACTAAGCCATGGTAAACAGAGCCTACCACCAATCACTGAGAGGAGGAACCCCTAAGGGGCGTTGTCCTGGTGAACAGAGTAATTTGATTTTTCCATGATAATCAGCATCTGCGATGCCATGCCGACAGATTCCCAAGCTACAGGGAAAGGTCACAGATCCCCTTACTTCCCTGCCTAACCTCACGCCAGCCATTTCATTCCCCCCCATCGAAAATGCAAATAACAGCTTTTCCTATGTTTACATCAGCGATGGAAGCCTAAACTGTTTGGTTTGAACTTACCAGAACTGGCGTCTCGGCATTTGCTCTGTGTTTGGTTCAGCCTCGGGTAAAGCAGGTTTGCCCACCATGAGGAGGAATGTTGGCCATCAATCATTTGGCCTTCAACCAACAGGAAAATTCAAGCTGATTGATGAATTCAATTTTCAGCTGCTTGTAACCAGGGATTATACCCGTGCTTCAGACCTCGTCTTGGCTCTGTTGTCAAGATTAAAGACAAGGTGGAATGACATTCAGATCTTCGTTTACAAAAGTCGTTCTGTGTTTTTCAGGTGAAACCAATGATGAGCGTGGGAAAGAATGCATGTGAAGAATGATGTTTTTTTTCAGGATTTGGTTGGATCATGCAGAATGTGACAAAGCTTAGGCTACCAGATGTGTCTCCTTAGCCCGTCTCAGGCTATTCACGAGCTGGAGCCGACTCATGCTATGGTGTCATTGGGTTGAAATGTTACGTCTGCCAGTGTAGACAGGTGACCTTAATCACAGTTTCTTGCAGCTTAATAAGCCAGGTTACGTTTGTGCGCATTGGGTACAAGAACTAATGAACAGATGTTTTCATATTTGGCATAACATGTTGATTCAGTGTGTAATTTATATGGGACTGTGCTCGCATGATTCCAGTTTTCATGGGAGCACCGTGGAAACCTTGAGTGAGAAGAGTGATGTGTTAGACTTCACTCTGGGTTCGGTTCCAAGGTTAACCAAAGCCAGTTCCCGGTCCTGTGGCAAGAGACAGACAGGGACATATTTGTCAGGGGTTCAATTTCCTAGCCGCCGCCGCAGAGCGTTTGTGTGATGTGACTTGGGCAGGGAGCAGGGCGCCAGAGCCATAGCTCTGGGGTGTTTTTATACAGTTGTTATAGATCTCCCGAAAAGAAAATGTCACTGCTTCACACTAGATGGTTTTTATTACTGATGGCTGATCTGAGAATTGTATTTTCACCAGATTGAACGGTTGAAGCCCTGGATGAAGTAGCCTCGGAGGTTCATGTCTATCAACGTTTCTCTTATTTACTTATTATTTATTTATTGTGATAATGGTTACTTTCCTCATTAGTTTGTCATTGATTAGCATTCTAATATTATAACGTTATACTCCTACATGGTGGATTTTTATTCAGCGCATCGACCAACTCAAGTAAATAATAATAATAATAATAATAATAACACATTTGATTTGAATGGCCCATTTCAACATTCAACGAAATGTAAAATTTAAAGCAAGAATAAAATCACATAATAAGATAAGAATAAAAGAGTTTAATCCATCCAGAAAAGCGAGGCATATGAAAAACCTGAAGAACAGATTTTAAATGAAAAGCAAAGCAGAGAGCGTTGAGTAAGTTGTTACACTACTAAACCTCTGACAAGGGCCTTCTCCTTTAGCAGTGGAAGCGTTGATTGGACCTCAGGGCACCGCTGCCCTACTGGAGGATCGTCTCTGTTGGTCCACTTCGATATAAAGTCAACTTAAATAGATCAGTTAGTCGGTAGTAAAACTCACTGGAGTCCCCTACAGGCATTGTGTAAAAAAAAAAACTAAAAACATTAAGAGACCTTTTCTAAGTTTGTTGTGTTCAAACGTTTGAACACATAAAAAAAGCATATATTAAGTAGTTCGGAAAAGATCATATTGAATTCATTTGAAGTTGTTACTAATTAGAAGTAGTAGGGCTCATGCAACGCTCTGGCTTTATATACAATGAGTCTGGCTTTATATAATTCCCTTAAATAATTGCATCTAATTATAATTGTAGGAATAAAAGGCTGTTAACACCTTTAAACGGCAGCACTGGTTGGTGAGTCATTGTGTTAACCAGGCTAAGATATTTGCACCTTCTTGCTTCCCTTGAAGGAAAGTGTGATAATGTGCGATCTTCTCATCTGGATGCTCGGCCTAACGATGAATATTTCATACACATTATCAATAGACTTGTTAAAAAAAGGCTGTGCATATCGGTGATGATTCAATCTTAGCAGAATGCATCGGGCTGTAATGCAATATCCCAGTTAGAGTGTCTCACTGCCTTGTGTCCATCATCAGCACTAGGCTCCAGGAATCAGGAATAAGGGGATAAAATAAATGGATCGGTGGATTTCATCATAATAAATATTGATGTCTCTTTATTTAATAATTCCACATTGCTTTCCCAATGCCGGTCTGCAGTTGGCTGTTGAGGTGATATCCAGCACAAAGTTCAAACCGTGATTCACCCGGTGAACTCCAGCAACTCGCCTGCTCGGCACGCTAGTCTTCTGATGCGCTGGACCCCAACAATGCGACGTTAGTCTTTGAGTGAGACAGGAGACACCCACCCTTTCACTCCTCTCAATAAGCAAAAGACTTCTGTGGTAGATGGCAGTTGGACTAAACGAGCAGATGGCAAAGCGGTGCTATAAAATGGTGGTTGAATGTGAAACAAACCAATACGACAAGAAATTTGATCAGCTATCTATCAAACTCAAAACAACAGTTCTCATATACTTGTATTGATTTCTGTCATGTTTGCCTGTAGCGTTTACGTTACAAATGTAACTGCCTTGTAGACATTGTGATGATTAATAATGGCAAGAAAAAGAGATGATTAAAATTCAGGTTTCAAGTATATAATACATGCAATATATAAACATATTAAACATAGTATATAAGAATTGTAGTAAATAAATATATTCTGCTGACAGAGTGACTGCCAAGGGAATACATTCTGCATTTTTAAAATGAACCCTCATAAAGATATTTTTCTTTATCAAAACGCGCTTTTGCAAACAAAAGGATAAACATGCCAGCAAACTCACAGATGGTAATTTATTTAAAACTTTTCCAAGGCTATATTCCAATCCCATGGGACGCATAATATACACAAGGTAGCAAATGTTGGACGCCATTCGTTCGAGAGATTAATCATAACCAGACATGACACATTCCAGACCTTTGGCACTATAGGGTTTATAAATTAATAGTGTATAGATTGCCTGTTGGGGAATTAAGTTTACTTATCTCCCTTTTTGTAAATAAATACTTAATTTACAGGCTTTGAGTCTTTTTATCATTGTAAACCTTTCTTGTAGTTTACTTTGATTTGCAATCGTTTCGTTCTAAATGTCCAACTCTACGAGCTGTACCTGCATTTCGGAAGACCGCCTCACTTTTGCCGCCATGGCTTCTGTTCTGATTACTTGATGAATTGTTGGAATAACGTTAAGTCAGCCCAATTGGCTATCTTCTTTCCCGAGTGACAATCAATTGCCTGGGTATTTGGCTGTTATCGGGGTTCCCCCCACACTAAAGGATATCGGATCTATCGGATTAATATTAAAAAATAATAATATTTTGAATCGGTGAGGCCCCCGATTGGTAAAAAACACAACACCCCACACCACAGGGTAATCTGGCAATACAAATCAGTAGAGCCATCAACAAATTGGGACTCAGTGTGTTCCCAGCATAACCTTAATAGCCGGGCTTAATAAAGACCATCTGATTTTATCTTAGAATATGGTCCATGGTCAACGTGTTCCACGCTTTATCTGTGAGAACATAATGTCCTTCAGAGCTCAGCTATCTGCAGGGAACTACGGTTCCACCAGCAGCACAGGAGAGAGAGAGAGAGAGAGAGAGAGAGAGAGAGAGAGAGAGAGAGAAATGGGGTTTGCAACACTGGATTAATCGTACAAACTTTAGCACAAGCGATCTATACATCACACACAGATTTCAGCCCTTTAACTTCCTGTAGCAGCATCCCAGTCCCCATGCTTATCTCTATGATGAATCCCCTACACACGGAGTCTAGGAACTACTTCTTTACAAACGTAGAAACAGGCGAGAGGATAGATTAGTTGTGGAATATTGTGGGAAGGCCGAGGTGGGTTGACAAATCAGCTGTACTTAGTTTTTTCCTGTTCTTGCCTGCAGTTTCTACTTAATATTTGGGAGTAGTAGAAACCAGTGTTTTAAAGCCTGGAGAAGGATACCAGAAATGTAAAGGTTTCCTGGGTTCAACTATTAAACGAGGTGAAACAACACAAGTTTTTACTAGGGAATCAGATACTGTATCAGGGACTGATCAGATGGTGAATGTAATAGGATTTTCTCCCCTGGTCATTCTCCATGGACAACTATTTCTAGGATATGGATTGTGACCAATTTATCACAACGCACTTGGCCCGAGATGAGCACTCTAATCCATCTTAACGGATAACCGAGAGCAGTTTGTCCGTTATTTACGGTTACATTTCTTTTCTCTCAACCTTTCTTTTCAACTAAAAGCTGGTACTGGTATTGCGCAACGGGGTGTTCGCACAGACTGTTTGTTTAATGGTTCCCTACTGACAAGTTTAAAGCGTGACTTCGGCTATCTGTCGTTCATCTCAAGAAACCCAGCCAAGGTGGCAGACGCCTGCTTGGGCGTCTTCGCCGGGCAAAAAACACAGATGTCTAGATGTAACATGAGGCTTCAGGAAGTCTGGCTATTGACGATACAAACATAAAAAGGTTCAACCTGATGGGGGGGCTTATCCGTGAACGGGTAAATAATAACTGGTCTGAGTGACATGTGCCATTTCTGTCACCTTTTCCAAAAGCCCAATCGAACACCATGTCCTGCTGCTACTGGCCACCGTGCTAATTTGGTTTTGCCCACCGTTCTTAAAGCATTTCAGATTTCTGTGGCCAAACAGTCAAATCTGTCCAACTCCAATCTTTCCCAGGTAAGTTGCGTACGGTCAGCCACAGGTCAGCACTCGAGGGCACCAAGGTCAGGGACCTAGTGAAGGGCCATTGCAGTATGATATCATAACACAGTGTGTGAACACTTGCAAAACATAGAGCTTGATTTAAGATCTATGGCGAGAAAGGGCCCAGCCAACCACCGCCAAGCGTGTGGGCATCACCACGACAATGCACAGCTTATCTCCAGAGAGGTCCGGAGTCGGATTTGCGGTACATCTTCATATACGTCTATAACTGCTTCGAAAGGTCAGTGGTGAGTGGGTATGCAAGTTGAATTACAATGGGGGCGCTTGTTTGAAGATGTATATGTATGTGTGAGCGCTATGGTCAGCGGGCATTTTGAACGCATTGTAAGCAAATGGATTGAGGTGAGGCGGACAGTAACCTCTGGTAATCTCTGTATAAACTGAAGACACGGGTTAAGCCACTCACACTGGCCTTCTACACCGAAAGCAGAACAATGCTGACACAATGCATGACAAAAATGCTAGCGTAGCCACCCACTGCTCAGCCAAGATAAAATGTCATTTAAATCTGCTGTAGGTAAGAGCATAATAATGAAAAATGTGAGTACGAGTCGAGTTGTAACTTTTGATATCAACTGCTAGATGTCATCCATGATGCATCATTTTTAGATGTTTATAATTTTGACCTTTTTTGTATTATGTCAACGTTCAACGCAACTGTACTGGAAGCTGTAATGTGCGTTTGTTGCCAGGGTAGCACCATGGAAGGACGGCTGGGGAAATAGTGTTGCTCCGGTTATTTATGAGAGAGCCAGGAGCCAGTCAGCCTTGTTTAACAGCCATTGCTGCGTGTTCCTGGTGCATCCATTCCCAATGAGCAAGACGGGGAAATCATTCCAAGTCGTCCTATTTCTGCATTGACTCATGCACAATAGCCACACATCATACATCACCACAGACAGAGGCTTTGCCAAGTATAGGGGGGTTTGCCAGCAGCTGTAGGATGCCCCTAAAATCCACGGACAAAAGGGAGGGAAAATAAATTCTTCACACTTACGAAAGAAAAGAAAATGCTCCACAGCAGCGAGAGACGAAAGCAGATGAATTAAAGGATAAAGGCTTAGTTGGAGATTAAACGGTATATGTTCAATTTCTGTAGTCAAATATCTCAAAAGACTAGACCTTCGTTATATATTTAGTTGAGCTGTGTATTTATATTAACCCAAATGTTTCAGACAATGTTTGAACCCAGATTGCACAACAGGTGTGCAGCCTCACCCAGCCCCAGAGTCCAATCAGTCTGACTCGTACCAGCTTAAACCAGCCATCATCTACACACACTCCCCCAGCTGCAGAAACTATAAATTATACCTTTAAGGAAGGAATTAGAATCAAATCGATAGAATGCATTTGTATCTGTTTATAAAAGTCATGATCTTTAAATACATTTATAAAACATTGTATTCCTGAATATCGCTTTGGAACAATCTTTGTTTTTTCAACTGGGACAAGAAAGTGCCAAATTATATTGTCCCTTTGTTTTACAGAATGGCAACATCTTCAAATTATAAAGGATTCGGATTAAAAGAAGCTGAACTTTAAACAAAAATGAGAACCATCCTCATCATTCAGTGCATTTTATTATAACTATTACCAAAGGTTGAGTTACCAAACGCTGTGTTAAGTTAAGATAACAACAAGACAGACCAAAGCAACCATTGTTGCTTTTGTTTTGTCACTGAGACTAAAAATACACATACACACATCCATTTTCACGCATAAATTGTGCGTACGCTTGTTATTGCTTGCATGACACAACCGTAAACGCAGGCCTGCAGGCAGATAAACCTCCCATGCTTTTAATTGCGAGCTGGAAAACGAGCGACAAATCAACTTCCCCGCTGTCATTATGTAGTGCGACCTGCTCCGCATCTAATGAAGGAGGTAAACTAATACGATTGTGCGGCGATGAGAATCAAAGGCTGCTTCTATGATGATGAACTACCATCAAGGACTTATTGGGGCTCACTTAGTTCCAATTAGAGACTGCCAAGTGGACTCCATGATGCGGCAAGAGGAGGGGATTTTTGAGGACAGCGTTCGCTTCCGTGACTAGTCGGGACAATGAGTAAGGCGGTGAGCCATGCGGACACATTCTGCTAGCGTTGAACACTCCTAAACTTTAGAGTGGCCATTGGTCATGGCCGACTAATTGGCCGGCCAGCTCAGGAAATAATTTTGTCTATTGACTTGACGTGACAACACCAATGCCATGGCGTAAACAATTTGTTGTGACTCACCTAAAACAATTTATTGTTCCCCAGCTAATACAATTGGGAGACAGTATTATCTACAGCTATGGCAGATTTGTTCGTATCCCAAGAGGGAATATAAGAATACACACATTGTAACACGTTGGCTTTCTGCGGTAACCGAAGTATCGGGTGTCTCTGCAAGTGTGGCGCTGGCTTGGCGAGTATCCATCACACGCTGCGCTCAACGCCTCAGCCATTGTAGTTTTCAATTGGAGAAAATGCCCTCAAGTAGCAGCCTGAGAGGAACGGGGAAGAGCTACTGAATCAAGGTAGTGGCTCACAACTGTGACTCAATCAATCATGTAAGGGACCCTGTTAGTGACAACCCTTCCAAGCTCGAAGACTTGACCACACATACATGTTTGGACGCGTGTGCTGTTTACATGTACTGTAAACTTGTACACTCAGATGTTCTATTGAGTTGTCACATACACACCTTATCCTCATCCTTATCTGAGGTAAAATCTTTAAAAAAAAAAAAAATTTGCCATAAGCGAGATTCTGTCCCTACTTACGGAAACCATGGTTGTTATACAACATTTTTTAAATGAAAAACAAAAAAAATTGTTTTTATTTTATCCGTCATTTTGAACAAGTTTGTGAATTATTTTGAAAATTACTCAAAATTGAATTGCACTCTGAAGATAAAATATATGTGTGTTGGCCGCAGTTTTCAATGAAATGTTAAATAAATGTTTCTATGATGTGTCTCTAATATTACAGCCAATGTCAGCAACAGACATCCTCAAGTTTGGACTTGCTGGCTGTAAACGTGTCTTGACTGAAGTGAAGTTCTGAAAGCTGTCATGACCTTGAGCTTAGATTGAGTCGGACGTCTTTGTATCGCTCTGCTATTCATAAGACTGCAGAAAATGAGAGAAATACTTAATGAGATTATGTGCCTAATGGTGTGAAGCTGTAGGCCATGTGATGGGCTCTATGTGATGGTTTGAGGTCACTAAATATCACCTCAAACTGCAAGTGCTGCCTGACTTCTTCCTGTGACTTGGAATGATAATAGCATGCACATAATTCACCATCATAAACTGAACTGTATTCACCACCCCAGACCCTATGCAATTGTGGGCATTTTTGGAGCGAATGCACGGCCGATGGATGACATTTGGTTGAAACTAAATGAGGTAAAAGTATACAATGGTAGAACAGGAATCAATGGACAAAGAACCAGTAGTATAATCAAGTAAGCTCAAGTTAGTCCTGTTCCCATTGTCATGATTCCTCTCGTCATGCACTTAATTAGAGGAACAGAAATGAGACAACGGATAACAATTAATTAAAGAGCACTTTGCGATAATAGTTTTTCGAGGGGCCCATGCCCATGCTACATTAAAGTCATACTTACAATAACTTCTAAGTCCATTGTAATACACCATGGCCATAGTCATAAGGCACGCTGAATGCTCTCCCAGTTTACTGATATGCCTGGACAAATTATTAGGATATGCTTGAAAAGACTTTACGGCCTATTTTCACACCTGAAAGCACGTAGCCTTTTCTAACTGAACCAATGAAGACATCACACTCAATTGTTGTTTAATCCCTGCACTCCCAAACCCAGCTGCCCAGATCACCATTCCAACTAAGGACCCCTTAGCTAATCTTAATGATACATTTATTTCCTCAATTTGTCCAACACCGCTCCAGTCCCATAACAGACAAGTTTAACTTTTTACTTGAACGTTGTCCTATATTTCTGTTACAACATTAGCACTCTCTCTGCGAAGCCATTTCTCTCTCGACCAGATCCATAGTATATTTGCCTGGAGCGTGCATGAATAATTCAGCCTTTGAAACAAACTCTCATTGTGGCCGGCACCATCAACTACAGATGATTGGACTACCTGAGGTTATTACCATCATCTGTTGCAGTGGGCTCACTATTCTCTCGGTTCATTACCGGCCGTTGACCCCAGGGTTAAACAGAAGTCCAACGAACGACAACCCTTTTTTCAGCCGTCAACAGTTGGACGGGGCTATAAGCGAGTGGTTAATCTAACTAGATAAAGAGGTTATTTTATGGCTTTCTCAATGTGCCAATCCCAGCAAATGAAAATATATAATGTGTAAAATAATACAAAGAAACACAGAAACACTATGTAATCTACTACTGTGAATCAGACACAGAAGTTACAGCTGTTTTTTTTATGAAACCCATATAGATTCCACACTATACATATTGGTTTTGGAAAGAACAGTAGAAAAAGTGTCCACATCAAAAGAATAAAGAAATTGCTCCATCCAAGACGTTCTGAAAAGGACTGAAATTGCTGTTGTAAACTCTGCAACCATTTCCCTTGACCAGGGGCATGGGAAAAAGGTGCCAATCAGCAGAATCAGTTTGTGCAGCGATTGGAATGAGAACTACTATGATTTACTGACTAAGGTACATGATTTCAGAGCGGTGACATGGAGCAATCTCCGCTGCCATGCTAGCCTTGTAACAAAAGCTAAAATGGATATGAGGTGGAGGAGGAGGAGGGGGAGGGGGAGATAAGGGGCCTACGTGTTGAAACTGTACATTGATACGAACACGACACTAGTAGGCACATGAAATGTAAGCGCCATGAAAGAAGAGTGGTATGTTCACGCTGTTACTTGAAGCAGGGACATTAGTTTTTCTTTTGCTTTCCTTTACTTTTCCCACGCTGTACAGGAATCGTTCCCGTGCACATCACAAGACACATCTGCATCCGGCCCGACTGACTAATGGGCCTCAAACCGTGCGTGAGTCAAAGCTATTAAGTGGTTAGCTGAGGCGAAAGGGCTTTATGACTATGGCAGGGAAGAAACACGACTCAACAATTCCTCCCACCCTCTATTGTCTCAGACTCATCTGACAGGGGTCCTTTCCAGACGCGGCACAAACAGAGGAAACAAAAAAAAAAAACTGTTGACGCCCGAGAAATATTGTATTCCACCCGAAAATAAAGATCATCGCCGTTACGGGGAATTGATGACTGACACGGCAGGGTGACGTGAAATGTGATTTAGTGGCCAAGTAGAGCAGGAGACGCGGCTCTCCTTTAAAAATCACTCACCACTCGTCCTGTGTTCCCCGTGGGGCCCCCTCTTAGTCTCCAGAGATAAATCCTGATTTCATATTCACGGTGACAAGCCGGGCCGCTGAAGGAAAAGGAGGGCCTCTCTGATTTAAGAGCGTCCATCATGCTCCACCAAACTCGGAGCTGTGTTCCTCGGTCCAAAACACACCGGCTCACCGGCGCGTCCCCGGGGACCTTGTGGACACCCAGCGGGCCTGCAGCCTCCCTGTGATGTACGGCGGGACACAGGAAGTACTAAAATCAAGGATGAGTGAAAGGCAAAACAGGGCCCTGTGTGTAGTTAGGTGTATTATTGGTGAAGTATAGCTATATATATATTTATTTTTATTTTTATTTTAGATTTTTATTTATACGACTATTAAACAACATAGGTCATGCCTGGTCATTTACTTTTAAAGTAGCCTTTTAACTATGAGGTTACTGAGGTGTTGGTTGTGTACCTTGTCTGACCCCATCCATTGTAGCAAGTGGGGTCTGGCTGCAGCTCTGCTGCCTGGTGGCCTTATCTGACTGTGTGGCATGGAGCTCTGTGCTGCTGTCTCTATTGGCATAATGATGGAACGAAGGCCTGCCTCCCCAGATAAACACCTCCCCTGTTCCCCTTACTGCCCAGCGGGGCCTCCTGTTTGCTGCAAGCGTTAGAAAGAGACTCTGACTCAGACGTTAGACTGCAACATGGCCGCCGGGGACAAGGCAACAGCCGAGACTTAGGGAAAGAAAATAATGGAAGGAAGGGGGGAGAGAGAGACCACAGAAACGTGTTGAGAGGTTAGAAAGACAATAAACAGACGCAAGAGACAAAAATGGACAAAGTAGAATAGACAAAGACTATCGATAAGGCAAAGGCAATCGAAGAATAGAAGAAACGGGACAAAGGGAGGCTGTAAGTGGTGGTGATTTTAAGGGGAAAGCAGAGAAGAGTGGGGTAGAAAGTTAACGCCGTACATTCACAAAGATCAATTTGAACTCTTCGTCTCACAAAGCATAAAGTTTGTTTCCTTTGCACTTCGCAAAACATATCCACTGCAGGTAATTACTTTTCCAAATATTTATTTTAGCACACTGCCTCTATCAATTCACTGCACAGATAATGCCCCCTCATTCTTCAGCTGAATAAAAGGGTCACCTTGTTGTAGAGAAAGTTGGAGAATGGGCATTGGCATTGACATGCTACTAAAAGGTTGCGCAAAGAGCAAATATCCCCAAATCCTACATTTGGGTAAGTCTTTCAACCCCTACCTCTTCCACAAACTCATTTAAATAGTATTTGAAACCTGCGCAATGGTTTGTACATAGAGGTCTGTTTTGAAGGTCTGTTATTTTCCGTAGGGCTTCGACGGCTCTATCAAAGGACAACATTTGGTCTTGGTGAAATGATTTATGCATCATGGACAGCGCTACCACTGTGATGAGTGATCGGACTACTTGGTCCCGCGATCCGGCCGCACTGACTATTGTCTATTAATACTCACGGCAGTACATTAGACCAGAGTTGGACAGGCTTCCCTTGCAGCTAGTGTTCATTGGTCCAGAGGGAGGGAGCTCACCACAAAGATGTCCTCATAAGGGTGAATAAATAGGCACAGGAATGCTTGTGACCTTTGACCTTCCATTCCTTGGAAGGCTTCCCCCGAAAAAGGGCATGCGAGGCACTTACAACAAAGTAAATAAATATATAAATACAGCAATTATAAAGCATACTTGCGCAGAAACCCTAAGGTGCTACAAAAAGAAATACAGATAAAAAAAAGTAGAGATTAACACCATGAATAACATGAATATATTATAGATATAAAGATATAAGATATAAAAAAAATGTTTCTAACAAGGAGCTCAACATAAACACATAAATGAGGCAATTAGTAAAGAAGTTAGCCAGAAGGTCAAAGATAAATTCAACATCCCGCTCTCTTTTGTCACAAGTAACTGATAAAGAATCAGTTAAAATTGAAAAAGAGAACAGAAATGTGCAGAGGTGACAGTTGGTTGGAGTGACTTATGTCAGGCGTTCAGGAAGTTTATGGCGATAAGTACACAGACTCTAACAGAAATGAAACTGGACTCTTTATGAAACTTTGTTTTCACCTAGGGGACAGCTAGTAGACTGCTGTGATTGGTTCAGCCCCCAGAGAGCCCCAAGGGAGGCAGAAGATGACAGTGTCCTTCCCCTTCTGTCTGCGGCCGGCTCTTACAAAACACCAGCATGAGAGAGAGATGCCTTCCTGGTGACTGTGTCTGTCTGGGTCTGTGTGTGTGTGTGTGTGACTGTGTCTGTCTGGGTGTGTGTGTGTGTGTGTGTGACTGTGTGTGTGTCTGTCTGGGTCTGTGTGTGTGTGTGTGTGTGTGTGTGTGACTGTGTCTGTCTGGGTCTGTGTGTGTGTGTGTGTGACTGTGTCTGTCTGGGTCTGTGTGTGTGTGTGTGTGTGTGTGTGTGTGACTGTGTCTGTCTGGGTCTGTGTGTGTGTGTGTGTGACTCTGTCTGTGTGGGGCTGTGTGTGTCTGTGTGTGTGTGTGTGTGTGTGTGTGTGTGGGTGTGGGGGGGGGTGGGTGCAGTGGCATAGATGAAAACCAATTTAGAAATTGAGAGCGAGAG
>OMKX01058326.1:11571-22555 GCA_900302425.1 Brosme brosme
AACTAGACGTCTGGCGATAGTCTTTTGGGTAAAGCTGTAAAAACGAGCCAGTTCCACATTGCTGGCGTTTTGAGACAGAACACAGTGCGCAGCCTGTGAAAGGGAAGTATGGCATTAGACAGACATTAGCATTTCATGTGTTTTATGACTACTAATAAAACGTCCTGATTAGTTTCACACCTGATGTAGAAAGTTCAGTCTTTGGTATGCTTCCTTGTCTTTCAGGTTTCCTGCCATTGACAAAACGATTTAAATGTGCAAAGCCCAGCAATTTTGAATGTTTAGGATCATTCATGCAGTCAGGCCAGAGTTCAGCATGCGTTATTTTTCTTCCGGGTATGTAAACGTCACTTCCTTCCTTCTCGCTCTTTAAAAAAGATAAAGCTGAGACCGTCGCCCCCATCTGGCTATTAAATGCATAGGATTCAACTGTAAGTCATTTTGTCGTTTAAAACGGGTATTTTTTATACAGCCTAATTTTCATTCCAACTGAAAACTTTAGAAGCTGCAACACACCTTAAAAGACATACATACACCCATATCCGGATAAGGATTCAACAAGTATGTGCATCGTGGTCTGAGAATGGAAGACTTATAAAAATGACCGTAGTCTTAGATTTCATTAAGAAAGCAATCAATTTTCCATTACAAACTTCAACTGGAATCAGGAAGAGTAAAACTCAAATTACCTTCACGACAAAGTCACAAAAGGCATAAACGGCTGCATTTATTTGAGTGCACTAAGTTGTTAGTTGTCCTGAAAAAAGAAAAATCAGTCAATATACAATAACTACTACATTTGCTAACCAGCATGATATAGCCACAGTTTCCCCAACTACTTTAAAAGTTACACAATATACACATGGAAAAGAGGCAGTGTGCTAGCCTTGCCCCAGAATTACCCAAAAGGACGAGTTCAATGTAGCATAACAGTTGTCTTTTTTTTACAATAAGAGAAGAAATTGAGGACCCTGTAGATCTAACATTTGATGTTCCTGTAAAGTGCACCTCTCAACTATCAAGAGGGTAAAGATACAGGCACAAATACTGGTACAACTGGCTGTGACTCTTTCTAAATAAAGGTCAAGATGATCACTGAACAAGATGGCAGAGAGGCATTTCCTATATAATACAATGTTCAATGTAGGGAATAACTGAAGGCCCATTAAATACCATGAAGGGGATCAAATATGAAATTCAAGTATCAAAATAAACTAAAGACACTGACGAGCTGGAAAAGGTAAAAAGGACAATAGTAAAAATACAGGTGAAGAAACACTGACACAATCAACAATACATTAGGCAACAGCTTGCATATGTTTTAAGGCAGTCGATTCTTTTTAAATTACCCCCATAAACAAACACTAAACAGAACTAGGCATCTTCTTCATTCCAAGTTAAATATAAACCTAGCCCTAATAATCATCACAAAAAAGAGATTTGTTGTACAAAATAACTACGCCTGGCACTGTAACTAACCACTTGGCTGACTTGTCTTCGGACGCCGGGGCGCGGAGCAGAGTTCATTCGGACAGTGGAGGAAATGCGCTTGGGTATTTGTTTGTCGTTTTTGTATTTTTTGGTCTTCTTCACAGTGAGGTTTGTCAGGGCTGAATCAGACGGCCGCCCCAGACTCCAGCCTATTGTCTGGCACAGAGAGAACACGACGAAAACGGTTGGCACGGACGTGCACACAGCATGGGAAGGCGGGGAGGCTTGCGCTCCGCTCCGACTAACGATTGCCCTTCATGGCCTCCTTGGCTGCCAGGATGAGAGGGTTGAGGCTGGAGAGAGGCTTGGCGATCTTCAGGAAGGGATGCTGTTGGTTGGGGGAGAAGGTGGCAGAGACCCAAGAGAGGGGGAGGGGATACAAATAAAAAGTAACAGTCAACTTACATAGGTCAGTTCATCATTCAATTCACAACCACTGGTTACGGTGAGGGTGGGTGGGGTTATACCTTGAGCAGCTCCGTGCCTCCCCATCGTTTCTCTACGTCCATTTCCAGGCAGCGGTTAAGGAAGTCTCTGAAGACAGGAGAGAGCTTCTCTGGGTTCTGAAGTTCAGGGGTGCCGTTGGTAGCAATTAGGTAGAGCGCCTGAAGGGAGAGATAATTGGAGAGCGGTGGTGAGAAATGTTGAAAACTTAGCTTTGGTCATTTATTGACCCATCTGTCCAAGGTGTAACATCGTCCCACACATATGAACTGAAACAAACCAACAAACAGGCAACTTCGACCACATTACTTACGCGCAGGGGGTTTTCATTCAGGTAGGGGGGCTCTCCTTCCACCATCTCTATGGCCATGATACCCAGGGACCAGATGTCCACCTTGGGCCCGTAGGCCTTCCGGGTCACCACCTCTGGGGCCATCCAGTACGGCGTGCCCACCATGGTGCTGCGCTTGCTCTGCTCGGGAGTGATCTGAGCGCAGAAGCCGAAATCGGCTGTGGGAGACAAACAGTGACCCTTTAAGCCCCATTGGTAACACACAGACACCTCCTCGGTGTCTCAGCCGTTAAACAGCAGTGCAGGACTTACTGAGCTTGACAGAGCCATCCATCCCCAAGAGGACGTTGTCACTTTTGATGTCTCGGTGGATGACCTGGTTTGCATGCAAGAACTCCAACGCTTGTAAACACTAGGATGGAATTAAGAGACAAAGTGAGGTGTTAAGGAGGATGAATACAAACAGTAGCAACAAACAGCCTCAAGATGGATCATAATTAGTGGACTGGGTGTTCCCAGTGTACCTCTCTGCAGACGGCAGCGATCTGGGCCTCGTCCATACAGGTCTCCGTCACCACGTCCGTCAGTGAGCCTCCAGCCAGATACTCCATGACCACAAACAACTCCTCCCCCATCAGGAAACTGAGAAGCACACACAAACAAGCTCTTAGGAATCTATGGATTTTGTGAACCAAAGCAATGGTTATGGACAACAAATGCCGACCAGAGCGGTATGGTAAGCAGCCATCCAGACATACAATATATATATTTCTGTTTACCTGTCTACAAAGTTGACAATGTTGGGGTTCTTCATCTCCTTCATAACTAAAATCTCATTGATGATTAACTCCTTCTTGGGCTGCTTCTGGAGATTGATTTGCTTGATGGCAACCTGTACAATACCAGAAATTGGACATTTAGCATTAGTCAATCTCCTGGCTAGTATTTTGGCTTGTGTTTCTTGCCATAATGTTATCCATTAAATAATAATATATGTCACACAAGTCTAGTGCCATTTACCTCTTGTCCCGTAGCAACATCAATGGCTGTGAATACTGTTCCTGATGCCCTGTGTGGAGAAAAGAGATTTCATTGACAAATAATATGCTTCAACCAATAGGAAAGGGTTAGTGGGATAGTATGCAAATGTCTGTACCATGCACACTGACGTAAATTCTTAAAACCTTGGTTTGTTGTCTCAGTCATTGTATGGTAGGATTTGACGACTAAAGAAAATCCAATAAACAACGTAGTTGCATGAAGACAGGCAAAATGTGCAAAAGTTTGACATAAAATGCACTTCTTGTCACAGTGTACCGGTACATTCTAGTTAGTAAAATGTGGATTAAAGTAGGGCCACCCAGCGAGCGCTCTACACTTACCCCTGGCCAATCTTCTCATATCTGGTGTACTTCTTTTTGGGGTCTCCAATGCTGACTATGCTTCCTGTAAGCAATGACACAATCAGACACACGGAATACATGGAAACTAACCAACAATGCTGCCAAGATGTCTTGGGAGCAACACGTCAGGAATAAGTAAATAAATATTACTCAGTTTGTCCATGATCTCCTCGTCCGTCATCTTGCCCTTCTTCTTCTGTCTGTCCACAGCCTTTGAGGCAGAGTCCCCGTCGGGACAGGTGACTGGGGCAGGAATGGGGTCAATAACAGAGCGCGTGTACATCTGCAGGACAAACACACACAGACACTCCGGAGTCAGGCCGCAGCACATTCACATATAACCTGCCATCAAAGTTAAAGAATAACTACATGGAAGTGGATAGCTTAAGCTATATGAGCACCATGCTCATGTGGTTGCTTTAAGACGTTAGCTTACACTCTTTGTGTGTTCTGGTCTCGGTGCCACGATGGGAGGGGGTGCCTCGTCGTCATCTTCATCATCAATATCCTTGATGTTGGACGATGAAGGCTCCGAGCCTTTTTTCACCGGCTTAATTAGAGGAATGGTTGGATTAAATGCCACTCCGTTTAAAAAAATATTACAAACACTTTATTTAAAGTAAATAAGGAAGTGAATAGAACTATGGACTTACAGATTGAGGCCCTGGGGTGAATGCATCTTTTTCTAAGGAGAGAGAGGGACAGGAAGATCAACATTTATTCATGCCATCCGCCCTTCTTTGATCTTTGCTATATATGTTATGCTGCAAATGTTATGCTGACAAAACCCACTGGGCTAGATACCAAATGAAAACAGGAAGAATAGAAGGGGTCCTTATTTAGACACCATCTCACCTGAAGACGAGAAGCTGAGGTACTTCTGCCGACCGTTGCCTGTGGAGTCGTAGAACTTCAGAACGTCGAGGACGGCCTGCGGGTTCTTCTTCTGCTCTGACTTGGTGATGTTTGAGGTCTGAAGCAGCCGGGCCCATTGCTCTGGCATACCCTAGGTAGAAGACGACAGGGTGGTTCAAATCAGTTGGGCTTCGGATCAAAATATTTGGATTAATCTGCCAAACAGAGCATAAACTCACAGTGAACTCCCCAGTGACGGCATCAAAACCAACATGGATGGTGTGCTCAAAGTCGGAAGGTGGCGAGATCTCTGGTCGCTCTTTGTCTCTATCTTTTTTCCTACCACCTGAAAATGTACCATTTCTGTATTTACTCATTTTGTGCAAGCAGTAAAAGTCATCGTTGGGGAATGCTGGTACATGAAGGCCATGAAGTCTTTACACGTCTCACCTTTCTCAGCACCGGAAAAGATTGAGATGATCTTGTTGCGAGGTTTCTTCTCCTCTGGAACAGAGGGGAGGGGTTTGGAGCTGTGGTTGCCTGAGAGAGAGTCTTTGCTGGAGCCTGTGCTGAAAATGGTGCTGCTCATCCGGACTGGAGGTGCTGGGGGCTTGTCTTCGGGGTCACCGTTGTCACACATGGTAGGGGTAGTAGTAGGATGACAGCCAAGCAGCAGGCAAGACGGCAATCACATCAGTGGTGTGGAAAAAGGTTGTAGCTGTGCAGGTCAGAAAGTTTTACAAAATGATACGAGTCAAACAGAGTCCATAATGGGAACTCCAGGAGAAATAGGCCATACAATGACAATAACGTTACCAACGATTATAACACATATTGATATTACTAAGCTGCTCTATGCACGACAACAATGTAGAGTTTAAAGGGACCATTTTATATTTCTGACGGCGACCAATGTTAACACCAATAAGCATTAATGAAAGGGTGAAGTAAGACTTGTTTAACTTTCACGCAAACGACAAATAGATAACCTCAATAAGTAACTTACTAAGTGGCTTTACAAAGTAATAAGTGCCCTCGGTTGTCCTGCACCCGTGAAAGAGCCAAAGTCAGGAATACATTATTATTCCTTTGAATGTAGCCTAGTGTAGTGATTGTTATCGGCACTACACTAGTCTTTTATTCTGGCTGATAACGTAGGAGCAAAGATGTTTGTTGCGTTAGCCCCTTCATAATCAACTGTAATACACGGTGAACGCTTAACGGCCAACTCTCTGTGTTAGCAGTAAGCTAACGGTACTTGGCCAACAAGTGTGCTACAGGCTAATGTTAGCATGGTAGGCTACGGCATTAGCTTGGCAAGTAACGGTCTGGCTTGAGTCAACTAGTCAATCAGCAAACGTATTCTCCTGTTATCAAATCAAGTGTATACATGTCCTTCCGAAGGATGCCCTCAAATATATTTAGCCCAAAACACAAAATGATAGGATAAAGCATGACAAAACCATCAGACGTAAAACACACAACTCACCAGAGTCCAGATCACTTCAACTTGATTACAAACTCCGCTTCCACCTCTTAATTCTTCGATTTAAATTGGAAATCCTTCATAATATCTGATGCGTATTTTGGGGGATGGCGGACAGCGGGGCGAATAAATTACTTACAGACAATGTGTTTTCTACTATTTACAATGCAACTTTTTTTTCTGCCTTTTCGGCCCTAGGATCACTCCGCTATGTCGAAGGGGAAACGGAACTACAGACCCAGCCCAGCATTACCAACTACTCACTGGTCTAATGGACCGGGGTCTACCCTAAAATTCACATTGCTATTAAACTTTTATATTATTGTCCATTTAGCAGAGGAAACAAAAAAACGGAATGCCTCTCTAAACTTAATCAAATATTTCAATGTTTAATAAATTCCAAAAGGATTGTAGGTGGTGGAGTGCAAATATTTGGGTGGAAAAATGGTTTGGAAGTAAAAGAAACATTTGCCAGAAATGACGACACAAAGCAATTATAATGTATTTATTTACAATTGTCTTTATTTGATATACAAAAGGTGCAGTATTATCTCTGTTTTATCATTGTGTTAAAACTCCATGTTTCCAGATGTTTAGAGAAAGCGCCAAACAGCAGATGACAGTAACTAGAAGAGTTCCACAGATTACGGGTAACGCCAGTGAACCATCGCCAACAGGTATCTGCAAACTCACGTGGCTGTGCTCCTAGAACAACAAAAAGGGTCATTAAAAATACTACACAGAATGTATACTTTTTGTCCATCTAAAATGCCATATCATTTTGAAAAGATGAATCAAGAAACCTTGTGATGCTGGATTTGAACCCATGAACATATGCTGGAATTAGTAGCTGTGCAGGGGGCATCAACAATAGCATAGGGTTTTAAATCGCTGCCCTCTGTACCTAAAAGAGCCGAGACATAATTGAATGTGAAACATGGAATTTATATCATGTCAAAACAAATAAGTTCAAAACAATTATGCTATAAAAGGAAAGCCAAAGAAACAGCATTCCATTGGTGTGAATTGGTAAACCTAAATGCACCTGTGACCTACCTAGCTGGGTCAGAAATTATGTCTGACTGAGGGAAAATATTTTTTATTAAGGGAACTTAATTGTTAAGATTGAAGGCATACAAAGTTATTTTTCCTGAATATTTTTTGAGAACTTAAGATGCTATATTTTGCATCCATGATATGAGAGTAAAGAAAAGTTATCAGTAAATATGCATATATTCATGCATCGCCTGAGACTAAATCTTCCACGCCATGTTGAGTCTTAACTGTAAATAATGTTTTTCTGCTATACATTCATTCATAAGTTTGAAGATATCAAGTTCCTTATTGAACAGGGAAAATGTAACATTTAAGGTTGGTTCGAACCTGCACGCAATATCCTTGGTTGGACATAGGTTTTCAGTATGATGTTATTTGTTACTTACATTTTTCACTTCGGAGCAGTAGGTCTGGAGGTCCAATGTTAACAATTACAGCCTTTTGATCGCCAAATGAGGGCTCATGGTAGCGGCAATGTATGGGGATGCTTGTCTTTAGTAGTTTGGAACCTTTTCCAACAAGAGGGGCATACACAAGGGCAGCAAATCCTCCAGTTCTGTGGGCAGGAGCTTCTAGGTTGATGGCTGAATCTAGTAGTATCTAAACAATTACAAATGAGTTGGCTACATTACAAATAATATAACATAATGCATTCAAACGACTTTAAATTACTCTTAAGTGGATTACGTATTAGTTATAGTTGTTGTTTTTATCAACATTACGTGGTATTATCTTCATGAAATTTGTTCAAATATAATAAAGCTTGTAACCTGCAGATGACTGTCACCACTCAGTGATGCAAGTTGGTATGGATCAACATAGATTCCTCTCGGTAGTTTGTGAACCAACAGAACGTTGAGAACATTCGGAAAATCAGGGCTGAACTTGACAGTGGTGACCATCTCCCTAAACACACCATGGGCCAAATACTGTATTAAGTTATGCAGTATATACAAATTATTAATATGCTTGATTCA
Organism: Brosme brosme; assembly: GCA_900302425.1. NCBI lineage: Eukaryota > Metazoa > Chordata > Actinopteri > Gadiformes > Lotidae > Brosme > Brosme brosme. The sequence continues at coordinate 19,576 of OMKX01058326.1, forward strand.
TCAGCATTAGGGAGAGACATACCTATGGAAACCCTTTCCGTTGCACTCAGTGGACACCAATATTGACTCAAGCCACTGCCTTCCAATGCCACAGATATTTTGATCTTTCTCATCTGAAAAGTAGACAAGAATTTTAAGTGCATAATAATAAAATGTATTATACACTGAATCATGCTTTTAAAACTCATCCCGTTTTAAAAAATAAATACATTTTATTATTGGACATGTATATTCATTTCGAACTCAATCGTTTGTACGGACCACCCTACTGATGAATACATTATAAACCACTATTCTGCCTATTCTCTGAACAAGGAATTAAGAACCTGCACATCACATGCTGAAAACAAACATATGGGATACGCTATAATCAGATATTTGTCGGCACGGGGGAACCTGTGAATTCGAAACGAATACATTTGCAAATAAGTTTCACCCTACTGTAACTTAAATTATTAAAAGACCAAATGCCCACATTTATACTTCAGTCTATTTTAGAAACAAATTAAACATGCCTTTTTGTGTCAAACAATGACATGTAAATAAATAAGTAAAAGTAAAGACGAGTAAAATATACATTGGAAACCAAATACTGAAATAGGAGACATGTATCTATGTCTACCCTAATCCGTTTCAATGGTAAGAAACTAGCCTCCTCAGAACTGTTTACGGAAAACAACAACCATGAAGGACCCTTTTCGGCATATTGGACGCTGTATAGATGCCAGATTGAAATTATAGCCAAAATGATCTTTAATTTTTAATAGAAAATGCACATACTAAAATGAATAAACAAACAAACATATTAACAGCGTTATACTCAATTATGGTACCATTATAATGAAGCACATAGTAGTTTAAACGAATTGCCTTGATCGGGGCCAGCCTTCGCCGTCAACCCATTTTTCTAGAACGTTATGTTTCTCCACGGTTGATACTCCTCAACCTGGCTGTTTGTTTCTTTCGCCGTTAGGTCCCTATGCATGTTGATATCTTCAATTGCAGACTTCTGGCCTTAACAAAATGACATAAATGTATCTGACTTACTATGAATAATAACTTACTGGTAAACAGTAGAGGCAGCCAAGGGAACAAGATTCCAACGCCACTAAAGATAAGCTCTGAAGATGACCTATGAGGCGAAACGATGCGGCGTTCAGTTCAGTCCTCCTGCAATTATTTTACTGTACAAACACAAAGACACAAACCAAGTGCGCAAAAGAATAATACCTGTGCGGAACTTCTCTAAATACTCAGGTAGGTCATTCCACCTTCTATCATCATTTGTAAAACAATAAATATGCCTTTAGACCCCCTGCACATATATCATAACATAAGTTCGATTTCTTTAATCAAGTAGTATGTAGGGCTTTTAAATTGTCATTGTTAGGCAGGTCATTCAAATGTGTATTCTAGAAACAGAATGAGGTAATCATCTATCATATATTATAGGGACAATACATGTATTACCAATCAAATCTTTCTTTAAGCATGACTTTTCTTCCTAGACTGTTGCTTGGCTGCTGAAAGACTGAAGAACCATTTTCGGCACAAAGAGTACTTGGGAGGTGTTCCCCTGAGTCAGTTGGAGAGGCTTCACACAGTACTACGAGATCACATGCAGGGCCACAGTCTACAGCACAGCCTTGCCTCATTCCAGGTGGACCCTGAAGAAGATCTTAATAAATTAAATGACGACGAACTGGCCCGCAAGAAAGGGCAAATGGATCAACTGTTTGAGCAAAACCGAAGACACAAGGATGATCCCGATTTTGTTTACGATGTAGAAGTGGAATTTTCCCCAAGTGATCAGGAAAAGTGCAGTTGGGATGGAGAGTCGGATGATGGATTTTGACACAGATCGAATAGTGTTTTTGCCAGTGAAGACTTATGACTACTTTGAGTGAGCAGCATTTAGAGTTGATGAAATTTCTGACATTGTCCTATAACAAATGACACCATATATAAGCAATTCAATATTTATTTGATATAAAATACTGAAGTTTAAAAAATACAAAATACTTTGGCTCCTTACATATCAGGGGTACACAAATTATGGATACTCACAGAAGGAATACAGACAAGCTATGAATAATCATTTTAGTGACCAAGACATATGAAACGCAACAAATCCATCTTTGGAAATAATTCCCCTCAAACCAAAAATCCTTCTTCACCATTATACAAAAGATAAATATCTCATAGATTTGGATGTGATGTACAAAGTTATGGGATGAATTCTAAAACCATGCCTGCGTTTCAAACCTCTGTATGGGGAAGTTCAATTCAAAGTGCATTCATACCTCATTTCATTTGCAAGACACTGACTGACCAATTTAATATATCACAATACATCCAAGAATGTCACAAGTGATTTTCCTATCATAGTTGTTGTACAGCACACGTTATAAAAAAACATTCTGGATTGAGAAAAGATTGGTTTACTTTTCCTCTCCATTTGGTTTAAGTTGAAAAAAAAATAAACAATACACACTACACTACATTGAATCAGTCAGTTATGCAGTGCTTTTGCATGCCCCAGAGGTAGGTATTTGAAATTCAGACATAAGGTCTTTCCTAGTACAACCAGAATTTTAGTCAGGAATACTGAGTTTCAAGTCATACATATATTTTCAGCAGGCCTTTATTTAAAAAATAAGATTTATATTTTATTCATAACTTCAAGTATGTCAAAGCAACAATCCGGGATTGAAGTTTATCATTTAGGGGTGGGCACTTAATGGCAAACAATATTAAAACAGCAATTATTTAATTATCAAAAACGGATTTCTAAAGACATTTGAAGTTTAAGTTTACCTTTCATCTATTGTACATCTGAAATGAAATAGCTTTATTCATTGATCAAAGAAAAAAACATTTGGGGAAAATGAGCAAAGGGACAAACAATGTCACACAATTATACCCCAATTCCGGACTGGGCTTTAACTAAAAGCTTTTTAATGGAGGGAAGGATATAGGG
>OMKX01058326.1:22575-37114 GCA_900302425.1 Brosme brosme
TGTTTATATAAGTATATATGTTTATATATATATATATATGTTTATATATATATATATTACACTTTTTCTAATTATATCCTCAAAATACATCAATATTATAAAAGTACTCTATCTGAAATCTCACTTTTTCTTCCTATCTTGCGTGCACCTTGGACAAAACCTAAAGGTTCGAGGAAAGAAACAAAATCAATAAGGCACATAAAACCCAGTCATAAAAATCCATATTACTCTATAAAACATCACATGATATAAATAGCACATGAATCAAATGCTGTGCAGAGGTTCTTACCATTTTCCTTTGGGCTTTGTTGCAAGATCAACACAAGCAAAGTGAAACCATTCTATTGGACACTGCAAATAAACAAAATGAGAGGTTACTATTATTATACCTGCTGAATGCACCATTTCAGATCATTTCAATAGATAATCATGAGAAACCTACATCTGGGTTATCACACCCGATCATCTCTCCATAGGACACTTGATGACACAGGCAGTAGGTTGGCTCATTGGGATCCACTGGCATGTCTAGAACATCCGACGGCTGCATTGGCAGAAGACCATCACTCAAATCAGGGCTACAAGAAGAAGAGCAAAGGAACAGAAAGGGTTTTAAAAGGGAGTTCACAGAATACAATGAATATAATTGAATAACGAATACCAAGAAATAACGAATACTATGCAAGGCATGTGTGAATTAATTCAGTTTGATGACATATTCAAGCAGTTTTTTATTTGACTTAAGTTATTACCTATTTTTTATCTTCTTCTTCCTTGGAGAATCATCATCAGAGCTCTTCCTCCCTCTTCCCCTGGATACACGCTTCTCTCTTAGCCCCCTGGAGTCGGTTTCTGAGTGCAGGATGAGACACATGGTAATCAGGCGGTACAGTCGTGTGTTGGGCCTGGCTGGAGATGTTAACAGCTTTGAAAGTTCCCAGCTTACTTTTCAGTCCCCTTGCCTCTGGACTCTCATAGCCGCTTACTTCCAGCTTTCCTTTCAGCTCGTTCTCAAACCGTGCCAGGTCTGCATCAAGTCTGCGGATGTGCTTGTCCACCTTGAATCAATTAAACAAACCAAAATAAGTGACTTCCACTTCTACGTTCATAAAGACACGCAACCACATTTGTAAAACACATTAAAATATGATAGTTTATAGAAAGAAGATGAATTACTTGTATAAGACACTGTGTACATAAGGAATTGTGTAATGTACTGACCATCTCATAGGTCTGCATAGCAAGCTGGACTTTGTCATCACTAAACTCTTTGCATTTGCTGTATGCATTCTGGATCTTCTGCAGGTGTTCCACTCTCTGCTCTGAAGCCAAGTTCACCACATTGGCTATGTATTCCTCAGCCAACTTGTCAATCTCTCCTTTTTTCTCTACAGGGCAAATTAACAAAATGTATATACAAGACTATCAAGGCTGTTAATCCGCCCTGTAATACAAACATTATAACAAATACAAAAACAACAAATAAAGTGGATTTCTAATTATACGGCACAACTGAATTAGCCTGATTTACACCTCAATCATGAACTGGAGCCAAAACGTTGATACGCACAAATAAGATTGTGAATAAAATCAATGTATCAGTGAAACTTTTACCTTCAGTCCTGTTATCCAGGTCCCGCATCAAAGTAAAGTTTCTCTGAAGTTCACATGGCAGGTTCTCAATACCTAGAAGGACATCCAAGTTTAAACCATGTCACTTTCACTCAATATTCAACAGCTTTCAATGCTGCAGAAATAAACACAGCATTATTTATATTCTCCATTCATATATTCCACCTTGAGCAGTGAAAATGTGACAAACAAATGAATTAATAAAGTACTCCGCAGCTATCAACACTACTCTAGTCTATAGGCCTACTTTATGTGGGGAGTTATTTTATGAATCCCTGATAATGCAATACATGTAATTACTAATTCATTGCAATAGACAGTACAGATTAGTCAGATTGGAAAACATCAGTATCGTATTACTCCCATGAACGGATGGCCCATGAAGAATAACTTTTCAAAAGGGTTTGAAAAAACACTTACACAGACATGTGTGGTTTATGTCAGAGCACACATGTGGCTGGAAGATAACGATGCAATAACCATTGTGTACAGTGTATCAGCAGACGAAGCCCAAAGTTAAAGATAGCCACCAACAAGTTATGATCTTAAGGTTGCATGTTGTTTGCCACTGCCAACAAGAAAATAGACTATCGTAAAAAAAAATATATATAAACACTATGAAACCTGCGGAATGCGATTTACGAGTCCTCACGGGTCTTTACGAGTATCCAGAATATAGTAAAACTCTTAACTTGTTCAAGTAAACAATATACAACATAACAGCACTGCTAAAGTACTGTGGCTATCAACGACAACCCTTGAGCCTCTGACACTTGTTGTATGTGTGCGGGGTGTTTGTCATGAAAACAACTAACCAGTGGTAGAGGTTTGTTTTACGATATATCAATGTTTTTTTTATTATAAAACATTGATATATCGTTACCCTAAGCTAATGATCGGGACTATAGAAGCTAGTAAACAGTTAGCATACAGTGCTTGGCGGTAGCCTTCCCACCAAAGCTTTTGAAGTGGATTAAAAAACGCGGTCAGTTATACGAGGTATCTAAATGTTTTGACTTTGATGATGGGAAATGATTCAGACATACTCACTGTCAAGGTAATGTTCCAAGTATATCGCCGTCGCCATTTCAGGGCAGCGTAGCTATTTGGTTTGCTAATGCGATAGGTTGCAAAGTAGGCAGGTTGGTGGCGGCTGGCGGGGGAAGAATTGGTGCGCGCGTTTTGCACCCTGGGGTTGACCGCCCCAAAAGACCCTGCCTTTAAGTTTACACTTCAATCACAATATCTCTTTTAGTTTGAGCTAGTGAGCGGCGATGTATGAGCAAACCCACTCTGGAGTGGAAAACATTTGTGGCCAGAGGAACGGGTCACTACTAATACGCAGTGCGTAGCTTCACTAGCACTGAAAGGGCCTTTTTAAAATGCACGTGTACGTCATTTGTTGAACTGATATTTTCATTTTTTTTTTTACCCCGAATTGGAGTATAACGTGTGGCTCAGTAGCAAGAAAGTGATCATTAATGTTGATGTTGATTTTTACTGTCTCTCGTATAATGGTGCGTTCTAGGCAGCCCGTAACCCGTGTTTTCACAACCTTCTACCCACGGCAGTCAAACCCGTAACTTACTACCCGTGAACTCGTACCAGATCGATGTACTCCCAGTTACAGTTTTTGACGTCAGCAAGCTTGGCTTAATGGCGCGAAGATCATCAGACCAGAGCCGCAGAAGGGTTTGTCGTGGCTTGCCTGGAACGCTACCAAGTCGTGAGTCGTGACTTGAAGTCGTAACTTACGGGCTAAAAATTGTGCCAGGAACGCAGCATAAGTCCCAGTTCCCGTCCCGTCGTTGTGTCACGTGACATAATGGTGACGTCCACCAGGATCAGCTGACGACCCAATCTTTCAAAACAAACACGCGATCCTCTCCCATTTCATGTCCGCATAGGACTTTATAAAAGTACGTCAAACTACAGCGCCGAATGCCTTTGCTGACTGTTTTCTTAGTTTATACAGAAATGCTTGAATGCTACTTTGATTTCCACTGATGCATACGAAGGACCTACCAATGTATTCGACGTAGAATAGCGTTAGTTCGGCTAAACGAAACGGGTCGGCCTACAGTTTTTAATACAATAAAGTCATTGTTGTTGTTTTTAATAACAAAAATATAAACTACGATGTAAAACCATCTTATGTATGATTGTCCCTGTAGGTCATTTGAAGTTTCTACTTCCAGGATGACGATCGTTAAAAGTGGTTGGCTCCATCGTCAGAGTAAGTAGTGCTAGTCACAATTGGTTCAATACTAAACCTGATGTAAATCATATGTTGACTTTCTATATTGTTGTGCATTATGTTAGAACAGTCTAATGGTAGATAATGGACATTTGCTGAAAACCGCTTGCTTACCATAGGCACCATATTGCGTCGATGGAAAAGGAATTGGTTTGACTTGTGGGCCGATGGACGACTCGTCTTCTACGATGACCAACAACGGCGTGACATGGAGGATGATCTCCACATGAGGGTCGACTGCATTAACATTCGTGGTTCCAAAGCTTGCAAAGGTACACGTCAACTGAATCTGTGTTATTGTGGTCTGTTTGGATTTCTCAGATGACTCCCTTTCATTGGTGTTTATGCTGTGTTTGTGTGTGCCGCCTATAGATCTGAACCCACCAGACGGAAAAGGCTGTGATTCCTTGCTCCAGATAGTGTGTCGAGATGGACGGGTCATCAGCCTCTGTGCAGATAGCTCGGACGATGCTCTGTAAGAGGACTCTCTTTAGCCATATCATTCTTTACATAGTATATCACTATATTCATTAATTCATTTACCCTGCATTGTCACTTTCTGAGTCATCCTCTATGACAATCAAGATAAACCCTTAAGTAATATGTTGCACAATTGACTTGTTCTCCATTTCTCTAGAGCATGGACCATGGCTCTCCAAGATGCAAGAGTTAATGCGGTAAGTTTTCTTAGATTGTTCGGAGTGCTACCCTCCCAGAAAGATGGACTTCGCCTGCAAGGGGTGTACAGGTCTTGCGGTACACTGTACACATATGATGCATGAAATTGTTTTCAAAATCTGTCTAGAGATTGACACAAAGGAGATGGAGCTGAGTGTGCTGTCTAGAAAACTGGCTTCATAACTCTTAAGCCACATTGTAAGCATTAGGCATGGATGGATGTGTGGATGTCTATCTCTTGGCGGGTGACGGGCCTCAATTCTTGCTTGACCGAATATTCACAATTTGCTGGATGTATTGTTTAGCCTGTTAACTGCCACTGCCTTTTTGAGAATTTCCAAATATGTCTAAATATATTGGCTTACAACTCAGTACCAGTTATGACCACATTCATGACATTGGTAACATTGGAAAGGTTCCACCTCATTGTTTATACTCTATTATACCACAGGATTGTTAAATCCTGATTGGTCGACAACATTTCAAGGGTGTGCATTATTTTTCTATAACGTGATACCTCTGCATTTGAACAGTTTGAATCAAAGCAATAAAAATGCACCATTAAAATCAACGGTCGGCCAACTATCTGCCAGATAGCAAAAACAATATGCTCAAAGCGCCGCTGGAGAACATTTTAAATTCAGCTGATGAAGTTGATAAAACCAATAACGCTATAAATTTAAGTAACTTATATGTAATCGTGGTTGGTAACAGGTACAGTTGGATACAGGTGGAATGAACCACTCCAGGGTGTCCTGTTATATAAATGTCCAAATATAGTAATGGTTCCCCCGTCCCATATACAGGGTTGATTAAGAGTTTAATAGCATCGTGTTTGCCTCGTTTTCTGTTCTTGTTGTAGGTGCTTGCACCTCCCCAGATGGCCTTTGCTCAGGAGGCCGTTGCTTCTGCTCCTCCTCCCTATTCAGAATTTGCTGTCCCTCCTCAGGTAAATAGAGTGTGTTAAGAGAGGGGATATGAAACTGTGTTATGTGCGTTTACGTTATCATTGAGATGATTCTTTATTTATTTGTTTCCCTCCCCAGACTTATAATCCATATGGAGAGTATGTTTCACCTCCGCCGCAGGCTACCCAGATTGTGTACTCTGCTGATGGGCAGCCCTATGCTGTGGCATACCCCTACCAGTACCAGGATCAGTCATACTCCTACCAGTACCAAGGTCAGACATACCCCTACCAGTACCAAGGTCAGACATACCCCTACCAGGACCAAGGTCAGACATACCCCTGGGGTTTCTCCATACACTCGTATACACTTCATGTCACCGGTCACTAATTTTATGAATGTCAAATGATATTGGGAGTTGAACATGTTTTTTGGAAAAAGGTTGTATTGTTATCCAGGGGAGCAGCTTTTTCTCTTTACTTTCACTTTTAAAAACAGTTGTGCACGAAAACTAAAGAACATTTTCCTGCCGTTACCTTAAACTATGGTATCATCATGTGGGTTATGACAAAAAAAGAACCATGACAGTTAGGGCAAATTGAACATGAAGCCCATAACCAGAACCCCCTGCTGTGTGTTCGGCAGGAGTCTACCCATCTCATCAGGGGGTGAACCACGTCATCGTTCAGGAGCGCCGGCGCGACGACACCGGCGATGTGGCATTGGGCATGCTTGCCGGCGCCGCGACCGGATTGGCCATCGGCTCTCTGTTCTCCGTCTTCTAGTGTCTTCCGTTGCCTGCTTGCACAAGCGACATTAATAGCACATGTGTTCTGATATCGTAGCTTCCTTTCCCCACCCATAGAGAGTCAGAACCCAAGTCTCAATGTTAGGCATGATTGTTATGTGCCAGTGAAATAACCTTTCTGTGTCTTTACCAAAGGCTTCTTATATATCTTCTAATATAACACTATTAGCACTTTAAAAAAAATATTAATTACATAATTGTTGTGGCAGATCCTCAGTCCCTTTGTTTCAAATGAAATTGAATGTATTGTAAAGAGTCAAAGAATAGGAAAAATGGTGAAGAAAAGTCATTTCAGGTTAAATTACATTTCAGGTTCTCTTGACCCTATTTATTGGTTGAAGCCATTTAAAAGTTTGTTACTATTATTTGAGTAACTTGATGTTTTGCTGTTGCATTACCTATACCAAACCGATTTCTACAGCTTCTGTTTGTTTTTTACATTCATTATATGTCTGGATGCAAAAATAAGAATATGGCTTGACTTATTAATTATGCTCATCTTGAGGTATCAGGTCATGGTCGAATCATCTGATGTCATCATTGTGAAGTCAAACCGCCTCATTAGATTTGACTGTGTGAAAAGGGAATTCCCTCTCCTGGACTGCTTTAACTGCATGCCATATTTTTTCACATTTTTTCTGCTAGCAGCTGGCATATCACTCGTTACTGATTTTCAGACGTATGACATGTTTATGTGTGGGTAGAAATTTTATGTGCAAATGGATCAGGTACACGCCGCGGTACACTTTTACTATTCTTCACTTAGCCTCAATACGTCCTGCACTCCCAGGTGGCTTGGTAAAATGATTGCCATACCTGTTATTTATATGAACTGCCTATATCCACTCCTATTGCTATATTGTGTCAAGCACGAACATTTCGATGCGCGGTCTTTTTACATCGTCAGCCAATATGAGTGGGCCTGTCTTTTGCAATTCTTTTGTGCTTTAGTTCACAATGTCAAATAATGTCTTTAATCCATTCCTTTAATTGATAAAGATTAATCTTTACTTTTGCTCACCTGCTTAAAAACCTGCATTTACCTTAATTTAGCAAGGAAGTGTATTTTAACTATTAAATATATTCATAACATTAAAACGGTGTCCCATTGTCACTTTATTTATATTCATGACCAAACACTCCCATTAAAATCCAAAAAGTACAGAAAGATGATGTAACTTTTCAATAAATATAAACAGTGAAAACTCAAACCCTAAATACACTGAAAAAAGTTGCATAGATTAGGAAATCCCCAAAATACACTTACATATTTTACATAGATAGTATATAACCCTGAGTGTTTGAGAGAATCAAAATATGCAATTATTTAATTTGATGATTGTATGCCTAAACCAGTCAAAGTATTTTAAATTAACTGCACATTTTTCCCAATAAGCCCAGTAAATAATGGTATCATTGGGAGAAAACATTAAAACATTCCAATTTGTATATTAACAATACATATATGAACATACATAGATGTATATTTATATAGATATACATATATTTAGACATATATAGATGTACACAGATATATATCTATATAGATATATCTATGTATATCTATATCTTTATAGCAGTATATAAAGCTAACATGTCTGCAAATGTTCGGCTGAACTGAACAAGATGTATTCCCACCCCTGTGCAATATAATTCTCCATCCACTGAAGAAGAGTTAAGTACTCGTAAGCAAAGGCAAAATTGAGTGTTTATCCAAAGGCATTAAAACATTCTTCATTGGCAAAAAAAACGAAAACATTGTTGAATCCCATTTAAAAGTAAATTAAAGTAAAGTTACTCATAGGGATGGGTAACATAATTGCATCACATATATGGAGGATAGATGACAACTCTAGTGGATATACAAAAAATATATATTCAGAGGAAAGATTTGGCGAGAGTCCAGTGTAAGCGCGGTTAGCCGTTAGCCTTCTTGACCAAAGTCTTCTGTAAACTTCTTCAGCTTATCCAAATCCTGCTCGTTCACCGTTGGCTTGGTGCTGGCCAGTGACCGTAGCATGGCAGCCTACGCACAACATGACCCGTCAGAAAGCACACAAACAATTAAAATGTATTCTCCTGTTATGGGAAAATCAGAGAACAGTCGAAAAATAAACAATAAAACAAGGAGACTTGACATCTCCCGGCCATCCTACGGTGCAACTCCATCAAATCAAACCAAGACAATCAGACCAGCAGCAGTGTGAATTCGTACCATGTCAACGACGGGCTCCAGAAGTTTATCTCCAGGAACCTCCATCCAGGTCATCTCAACGGCGTTGGGATCACCAGGGGAGCATGGGGTCAGCAGATCTTCAACCACCACGTCTGGGTTTTTCCAGGAGGAACCTCGCACCTGAGTGTGGGAGAGTAGATGGCGAGATAACAGCAGCTAGTGCATGCTAACAAGGCACGGTTGTAAAAACAACATTTAAATTTCTTCTATTTAAAAAATAAAAAATAACACCCACTTGATGATCTGACCTGAACACTTTCAGAAAAAAAAACCTTGCACTGGTTGGCTTTTATTAGGCTAAAAGGGTAAACGTACCTTTTTGAAGTGAGTCGCCATCTGAACCTGGCGGACCGGCTGCATGAGGGCGTCCCGGACGATGATGCTGACGTCGGCCCCGGAGTAGCCCTGCGTCTTTTTGCCCAGGGTCACAAAGTCTGCATCCGTCAGGCTGGTGGGGGTGGCACCTAGATGCAGCTTGAACATGAAGGTGCGGGCGTGCTCCTCAGGCAGAGGGATGTAAATGCGCTTCTCAAACCTACAACACACCGCAATACAAATGACCCATATTCAAGCACACACTCCCAATTGCGTGGTTCTTCTTAAGAATAAAATATGCCTTGTTAGAAACAAAAAGGGTTTTTTAAGGTAACATGAGAATTGAATAATGTAATGACCATACCTTCTCCTTATGGCAGAGTCCAGTGTCCACGGTATATTAGTGGCTCCCAGAACCAGGACTCCATCATTATCATTTCCGACGCCTGCAATCAGAGAAGACAACGGTTCGATGTTTCGCTCTAGATCACACTTCGAGCTCGGACGTTGACATGCACCTGAGCGCTCCTTCCTCTTTACCCTGCATCTGCACCAGGAACTCCGTCTTGATCCTGCGCGCCGCCTCACTCTCGTTCTCACTCCTCGAGCCGCACAGAGAGTCGATCTCGTCGATGAAGATGATGGACGGCTTGTGTTCTCTCGCCAAGGAAAACAGGTTCTTCACCAACCTAGAGGGAAGAACGTGGACAGAGATAAAAACAAAAAAAGTCAGGAGTAGTTTACTGTTCATTTTTTGTGTTCTTTTTTTATGTTTCTTATATATTTTTTTATTATTGTGTGTTTGCCAATTTGGGCCTCACTTTTCACTCTCTCCCAGCCACTTCGACACCAAGTCGGAGGAGGAGATGGAGAAGAAGGTGGAGTTGTTGGCCTCAGTGGCCACAGCCTTGGCCAGGTAAGACTTACCCGTACCTGGAGGCCCAAACAACAGGATCCCTCTCCAGGGAGTTCTCTTTCCTGGACAGAAGTTCAAGAAAGTAAAATAAGAAATGAAGCCAGTAAGTAAGGTCATAAACTAAGAATATGAAAGTTGTTTGTACGGTTTCAGTGCCGAGTGCCATTTTTTGTTTTTTAAAGTTGCGATTGATAACAAGAAAGCATCGATTCTAAATGCCAAGGACACAGGAGTAGCTCTTGGAAGCTTCAAGAATGAAGTATCAATATTGAAGCATATAGTCACTATGTCAAATTCACTACACATTAATTCAGTATTATTACAGTTTCTCTTTCGTACCTGTGAAGAGATGGGGAAATTTAATGGGCAATATGACAGCTTCCTTCAGAGCTTCCTTCGCCCCCTCGAGCCCTGCAACATCATTCCATTTGATGTTTGGCTTCTCCATGACAATGGCACCTGGAAAATAAGGACAGCTTCAAAAAATAATCGTTGGTGCTCCGGGCTTTTACTCAAAATGATAAAAGACAGCATGACTGTATTATTTCACATGTGAGATTAGATATGTTCATTGATTTAGTTGAATGGTCACCTGACAGCTGATTCTGGAACTTTTTCTTCTCCTGATCGTCGCCCCCATCACTCTCGCCCCTAAGAAGTAAAACATAAATATAAATCTTTCTCACTATGAATGTCAGTGAGAAAATGGTTGAGTTAGCACCATTAAATAAATAGCCATTAGCGGCTACTGCTCCTGCTATGGATTAAGCGTGATCCTATTGGCTCTCTCACCCTTTGTCGTCAGACCCAGACTCTTTGACTGGCTTTGATGGGGGAGCCTTCTCTTTCTTACTCAGGTATTCTTTCAGCTGCTCAGCTCGGTCCAGATACTCCTTACACTTGTTCCTGATGCTATTCTTCGCTTTGTCACCGTGCGCATCATCTAAAGTGAGGAGATATAATAACAAGATAAAAGATAATAATAATAAGGGATGTCCACAGGTAATAAACATGACGTTATGGCATGTTGATTAAAATGATATGATTATAAATGAGTTACTCACATTTGACAACATGGAGGAAGTATTGCACTGAATGCTCATACAATCGAAGGGCTTCCTCATAGTTTTTGGCTTTGTCCTCCTCTGATGCCTTGGATGCAAGATCTATAGCTTTCTAGGAGTACATGGAGACGAAAGATTATTATTATTATGAGGAGAAAAACAACAACCCCAATGTTATGTTGATGACTATTAACGTGTGTTAAAATGGCCAACTAATAAACCATTATTGGTTTCATTATGTCATCAAAGTGCCATGACTTGTGCTTATATAACACCATGTATTAATTAGATAGTTAGTGTGATCATGGCCCTCGTCTTACGTAACCTAAAGTTAACTTCTACACTTATCAAAGTTTCCACTCACCTGTAGCGATGAGCCAGCCATGGGTGTTACCGAGACGTTCAAAATGTAGGTCACTAGTTTTAACTTGACGTTGCTTATTTTAAATCACCTAAGTATTATTATTTGTAACACTGTCGGTCCTTTCTTACAGTTTTGTTAGACAGAAGACGGTATTGAAAAACAAAAGCAGACAAGTTGTTTTCTCTTCCGCATTAACGTTGATCTGAACTTCCGTGAATCACACGTGACAATGTTATTTTGTCTGTCGTCTTTCCATTGTCAACAGTGGGCGTGGTCATGGCCGGGCGTCGCCCTGGATGTGTCACTACTTCACATAAGAATAATCAATGGAAATGTCAATGACCCTCTTAACAAATGTACACTTTATTGCATTCATTACAAAGGGCAAATAAAAATCTGCAAAATATGTCTTAATGCTTCATCACTTATAGCACAAAAACAGTACAACATAGAGAATAGTAACATCAACAATCGAAAATAAATACTTTTGGTGCATATTAATAGGCTTATCAGTCTCTATTATATCAGCTTTAGATGTCTTGATTAGAAAGCACCACGTTGTTTTCATATGTAGATGTTTTTTTCACATGGTTCCTGACTCAGATCTAAGGGTTATGAGTTGTCCAAGGTCGTCATAAACTTTCTCCATTGACAGTTTTTGGATGTAAAGTATTAAGGATGCGATCACTCTTTGTAAGATCTGCAGGCAGCTCATTCTTCTGTGAAGGGAAGTAGAAATACAAATAACATTTTAATAAACAGATCATTTTTATTATTTGATCTAACAGTCACTATATTGATGTTTCTGATTTTGGTTATGCATATTTCTTTTGCAGTTTTACTTTATTAAGTTCAAAAATAATAATAATAATAAAAATAATAATAAGATGGAATAATGTGAATAATGTGTATTGATCACTCAGTTATTGATTATCTCTATTTCAATCTGCTCACCTTATTGGGCAGCATGGGGTCTGCATTGGCCTCAAGCAGAATCCGGACGGTCTTGTGATTTCCACCAATCACAGCTGCATGAAGGACTGTTGAACCGTTCTATAAGCAGAAGTCAGAAAAATATATAGATATACTGTAGGCATATCCTTAAAAATGTAATATCATTTTTGGGGTAAAAACACAAAACAATGTTATCTACCTAATGTAAAAAAAGACAGATTTATTTTTACCTTGAGAAGACCAAGTGAAGGAGAAAACTTGAGAAGTTCCTCAATAACATCGTTATGTCCCTTATAGGCGGCTTTGAATAATGCAGTTGACCCATCCTTAAAGTCAAAAGTAAAAATTCTGTTAATATAAAAAAAAAAAAAAGTACTTACTGATCTTTAACTGAAATGTAGCTGTTACTTCACGGTATCCAACCGTCAAATGTGTTTCTCTACGAACCCTGGCATTATTTAAACAATATTCTCATAATACTCTAATAAGATTTAGCTTCAGCAACAATATCATAAACCAAAGTCTCAGAAGGTATCTCGTCTCATATCACAATATGATGATATTGACAACCTTATCATCTTCCTGGGCTCCACAAGCGGTTGAGTGTTACTTTGGCTTTTTGACAAAAACACTAAAAAGAAATCAATGCAGCAAGTTGGTCTGCTTGTCGGGAACAGCTCCTAACAATTGAGTCAACAACCACCCCCGGAGAGCGACGTACCTTTCTGTCAGCATCCCGATCTGCACCTCGCAGCAGCAGGACCTTCACCACCTCACTGTGTCCCATCTGGGCTGCCATCCACAGGGGGGCGGTACCATCCTGCCAGGGAACAGGAAGGGGAGGGGAGAACACAATGTTTGTTATTGTTTATTTATCTATGTATTTATTTTCCCTATTTTTTTCTTATTGCGCAGCTCAGTATGACTTTCATGTGAGACCTGATCTGTGAAAGCCCTCTGCTGCAACTGATCCACCTTATATAATATGGAACTTGAAAATAAAAATGGAAAATAAAAATAAAACATCAGATGAAAACATCCGAAGCATCGGTAATAAACACAGGAAATAGTTGATCTAGTAGTTGATACCTTCTAGTATCTATGGAAACCATGAAAACTCAAAGCATTATTTTTCTGCATTTTTTTTTCTGCATCCAATTTCCCCACTCAGGTAACATTTAGAATGCACTTCAATTGGGTCTTCATGGTTTCCCATTTCCCAATATGGCTGTTGGGGGAATAAGGTCTAGGAGTGCAGGTGGTCGAGGTGAAAGCGGACCAACGTAGTAGGCTTCATACGCTGCAGTATGGTTGAACTTGGAGCGTACCTCCCTTGGGTGGTTGACTTTGGCTCCGGATGACAGGAGCTGACGTACCACGGTCACGTGATCCTCTTGGGCGGCCAGGAAGAGAGAGGTGGCACCGTCCTGTAGCAACCATTGGGGTTATCAATCAATAATCCATCAATATCTATACCAATAATCGTGGGGGTGAAACGGATAGTGTTGGATTTGAGTGTAGTGGGCTGCATCATTTCTGAGGGGTTAGAACCCAGGTTCTTGATTTGGCGATGAAATTAACATATTGTTATGTTCTGATACACAATTGTCAGTGATCCAAATATGTGATCGACACCCGACCGAAAATGTGTCCCAATATGTCAGAAATATGTAATGAATTATAAATTTGTTCTACTAACATAGTTCAACCTTAGGCATTTTAGTTGGAGGTTTGGGATATGGATATAACCAATGTAACAATGTTATCATTAAAAAAGGTCTATAATAATTATATAAACCCTTCCAGTTCTATTCCCATCATTACAAATTAATTATATACGACCTTTCCAAGAATAGGCAAGTGACATCTCACACAAACTCAAGAAGTGGATAAAAGAAGTCTCGCACATGCAACTGGTCGTGCACATTGGCCCCGTTCTTCAGGAGGGTGTCCACCACCTTGGAGTGGCCGTACTGGGAGGCGACAGTGAGAGCCGTGCCGCCGTCCTGAACAAATAAGTCAGTCAACAAGTCAAACAGGTCTGAAGAACAATGACAACCCTTGGCCACTAGGTGAAGCCATTGTCGATGTGCTCTCACCAAACCAGCAATGGAACTGATTGAATGCCGTCACGATACTGTGAAGTCCAAGGTGGAACAGAACAAGACAGAGGATCACATTCCCCCAGCGACAATGACACAGCAGTTTACTTTCTCATGCCAGGTAGGGTGTGTGTGTGTGTGTGTGTGTGTGTGTGTGTGTGTGTGTGTCTATTTCTGTGTGTGTGTGTGTTTATTTCTGTGTGTGTGTGTGTGTGTGTGTGTGTGTGTGTGTGTGTGTGTGTGTGTGTGTGTGTCCTACTCCTGAACAGCTCTAAAGTCGTACAGCATTGTCACTGTGAGCTTCG
>OMKX01058331.1:0-26966 GCA_900302425.1 Brosme brosme
GCCGGGCTTCAGTCGCTAACTTGAGCTAATTAAACCCCCGCATCTTACCTCATGTCTGTGTTTGTGTGTGTGTGTGTGTGTGTGTATACAAGTGTGTGTTTGTGTGTGCGTGCATGTGTGTGGGTGTGTTTTCGCTAAAAAAGCACTTACTACAGCGCAGAGTCATTGAGCTCGTACTCGTACCCACGGCCAGCTGCGGCCCGCACCCCCTGGTCGGCCCACAGGCAGGAGAGGGCGTGGCCCAGGAAGGGGAACAGCACCTGGTCCTCGTCAAAACACCGGCCACAGGACAGCACGGAGAGAGCATGGACCTGGAGGGCAGAGGGGGAGACCCATGAGGGATTTACAGAGGAGGGAGGGAGGGTCTGAACAAGGGGTGGACTGAGGAATTAATGTCTTAATAATGAGTGGATTGATGTCTTAATGATGGCTGGATGAATGTCTTGATGGTAAAAGACTTAATGATGGGTGGATGAATTTGTTATTGATGGTTGGTTGAATATGTTTATGATGGTGGATTGATGTCTTAATGATCGCTGGATGAATGTATTGATGGTGAAAGACTTAATGATGGGTGGATGAATGTGTTAATGATGGGTGGTTGAATATGTTAGTGATGGGCTTAAGAATGTGTTGATGATGGGTGGATGAATGTCTTAATAAGACATTCATCCACCCATCATTAACACATTCATCAGCCCATCGTTAAGACTTGAATTCAATTCAAGTCCTAACGATGGGCGGATGAACATCTTAAAGTGGAAATTAACTCTAGACATTCTAGCCTGTTGTCACGGGTAATGTATTTCTATTTTGCATTTTACTTCAGAAAAAAACGAAATTTGCATTATTTTGATAAGTTAGATACAATTGTGTGTTGAAGCAGAATTTTCGGAACTATTTTGACGGACTCATTTAACCAGAATGCACTGCGCGAAACTGCTCAAGACCGAACCTGAAGGTAGCAGACGAGGAACCCAACTCCGTTGTTCCCTCCGTTTTCTTACTTCATCGGGAGTATATACTGGCTCAAATAAACAGCCTTCAAATTCCTCAGCATTAGGCTTCTCAGCAACCAAAAAATCGCGGTCGCTATCGTTTATGTCTGTTGTTTGTGAGGCTCACCTGCTTTGGCTAGTTAGTAGCTGTCAGTGTCAACCAAAGAGCGCTATCATCTGTACTGTCAATAATCTCGCCTCAAGACCCGCCCCCATTCAGAACTTGTAGTCGTTCATTTTTCTTCCGTGATTTGATGACGCGTCAAATCACCGGAAGTGTAGCAGTGAAAATATTGACTTTTAAATATGGAGTTAGTAAATTCAATGGCAGCAAAATCACCTATAAATACATGATGAAATATAGTGGGGGAGCACAATGTTGTTTAAGTGGTGAATACCACTTTAAGTAAAGTTTGCAACTGGGAAAACTAGGCAAGTATTTTATTTTTGAAACGGAAGTAAGGAACGCAAGACAGTATGGCTATGATAGAACTGGCTCACTGGTTCCTTCATTCCCTATAGGGAATAAGTATATGGGGAATTCAGACCATCAAATATTGCTCAACAATATTGTCCCATAAACAGGCAGACCCGTTTTAGACTTTTGGATGAAAACCGATGACAAGGAAAACCGCTGTGCATGAGTTGTACAACTAGGTAGTGCACTATGTGGGGAACAAGATTTGTATACTCACATTGCAGACACAACACTACAAAAATGGTTAAAGCCTAAGCAATGTACTATATTGGACACAAGTGGACCAATTTTGTATTTATGTATTTATAGAGCACCTCTCAGACAACCAAATGCAGCATGACTGCAGAATTTTACAAATCCAAAAGACCAAACTCCATAATGGTTGTCGCTGTTGTAAGACGAATATAAAATATTTGTATACTGTAAAGTACAGGTTCAATGATTCGTATTTCTTCCTTCCTCTGAATAGAATGGAAACTAGGAGGTCCCAATCAACCCAATATATCCCCCAAGATTCAATTTGAACTCATGATGACTCACGGTCTTTGTCGAACTTGGGTAACGTTGCACCGCTCGCAGCCATTTCTGGGTCCACCGTCTCCAAAAATATTGTCCAAGGGTTCTCATTGTCGCTCAAGTCAATCATCTGAGGCATGATCGAGAGACACATTCACAATGATTCCCACTGCAACACTTCACACACATACACCAACTTACCACATTTAGTGGTAGTATACAACATACTGTAAACACAATTAAACACCCTGCTTTCTCCAACATACATAGATAGGTATATCAGTACAGTGTTGACTTGCAAGTCTTTGAATAAAGAGCAACAACATGACACGAGGGCGTCCACACTCACCGACTTGTTGCAGTCTGCCTGGTAGTCCAGCATGGCGGGCCGCTTGGTCCCGTTGCTGCGGGCCTGCATGGGCCACAGCCTCATCTGGTCCTGTGGGAACCCCTGCAGCACACACATCTCTTCAGTCATGGATCAACTCAAACACACACCATTACCAAAGTCTATATTAACGCCAAGACACAGCTATGAATATGTAGCACTGACACAGGCATACGGCTCACTGAAACAAAAGGATACAGGTGTAGTAAAACCGTAGGTTGCGCTCACCATAGTCTGGGAGAGATTCTGCACAAATTCCTGGAGTGTGGAGCTCTTCAGCACCTTGAAGATGGTGTACTTCACCTTCTCTTCATCATACATGTCATTGCCTTGGTGGCCACAGAACTGGTCCTCCGTCACCATCTAACCAGAGAACAAGAAAAGGTCATATTGATGAAGATGAAGGTAGGGATAGGTATGGACAGATTAGTAAAGGGAAAGTTGAAAAGGTTTTTCACTGATCATAACGGAAATAGATCATTCTCGTGAACTCAATAGATTGTTGTCTACCGGAAGCCTGGTAGTTGGTTAGCAAGATGCCAGAAATAAGTTCTCTTTAACTGCCAGTGTTCAAGTGAAACAGTGACACCTAAACAGTAGCAATATAATCCTGTAAAAGGGAGGACATCTTCAAAGTCGCTTGGCCTGATGGCATTATTAAAATTGGATACAAAAAACTACCTTGAATGCTTTTCTTATACTTGCATGCAACGTATTCATTATTATGGTTAGCGATGTTGTGGCGATAGAGGCCTAGCTGTCCCCAGGTATGGTGGAAAACGTCTCCAGGCATACAGGCTGTGTGGCCTTACCTGGACCTGCATGTAGAGATGGGCCTCCTGGCGCTCCTTTCTCTTCTGGGCCTCGACTCTCTTCTCCTCCTGCAGGCGCTCCACAAGCTGCTGGGGGATGTCCACATCTGTCACCGGCAGGAGCACCTCACCTGGAGAATGGAATTAGGGGACTTAGCTTGACATGTTTCCATCAAACAAAAAGGCACAAAAAAACAAGCATAAAAGCCAGATATATGCTCGCTGGTCTTTTGGGCCCCCAACGGAGCCTTCAAGGCAGCCTAACCCTAACCATAACCCTAATTGTGTGTGTGTTAGTGCTGTGCTTGGCTGAAACTGTTGGGGGCGGGGAGTGCCTTCCATGCAGCGCTGCCTTGAAGGCTCCGTTGGGGGCCCAAAAGACCAACCACCCAGATATATAGTTCTACATAGAGAATGTCCACGAAGATCCACGTCGCGACTCAAACATGATGCAGAGCTGCCTGAGTTCATACTAGTTAACGTGTCCACAAAGGGGCAGGAGAGAGTTTCTGACCCCAAAAGTATGATGAACCAGCGGAAACAGAGTCCGACCATCGGGGAAGGGTATTCATCGGGGAAGACCAGACAAGCGTAGCCCTCCTTTGGATATAGTTTTGCCGTGAAGAGAAATAGATCACTTACTTACACCACTGAGAAAGAAGATCTGTGTAATGACATCAACCTTTGCAATATATGAAAATCATTTGGAAAATGATTTCCACTGAAGCAGCTATGCAAATGGGACTTTAAGATCAGGGAAAGGCCCAATATCAAACATTGAATTCACAGGCTGTAATGTCAATAGATGCCACCCAGCACACATCACGCAGCAGCAGAATGCTTATCGATGCAATGGATCCATGTACAGCCCCGACCAGCTGTGAACCCGTTTGAACCAGACGGGCGGTTAAGACGTACCGAGCTTGGATTCCCGGATATAGACAAGCATGTAGGCATTGGTGCAGTGCCGAACAGAGAGGTCGTCATCGTGGCCGCCATAGTTGTGCTCTATGGCCTCCTCCTTGGTGCAGCGTGACACCACATCGTCATCAAACTTACACCACTGAGAGAGAAGGAAAGAAAAACCAAAGTGCACTTCAGATACAGAGTACTTTGACCAAGGCTCACTGGAAATGAGCCAGCTAGATGTATGTCATTCTTCTGAGACAGGGAGGGGTTGCTATAATAAAAAACACTGATGTTGTCTAACATAAAACAAGATTAAATGCAATGCAGATACATAGTTTCTCCTAATTTAACTGCTTTCGAGTAAAAAAAAAAAAGTATTACACACTATTGGAGCACATTTGTGTGGTTGTGGCCCTCTACGCGTTGCAAACATTTTAAATATACAAGGAACTGTCAGCCAAGCTCTCCGTGTATTGATTATACTGTAGATGTATTGATTACACTGGAGATAGTTTACCTATATTTTCCCATTCCATCAAACAATATTTGATAAATGGAAAACAATGGAAAACAATTTTAAATGGTAGCAAACTTGCAAATGCGGGTATAAGGCATCACTTTATGACTTGCACAGCCAAAGATCTAAAGATAACTAGAGCCCGACCGATATTGGATTTTAGGGGCCGATGCCGATATTACGGAGTAAAATATTACCGATACTCAGGAGAGAGCGAGAGCTATATATAGAGATAGAGAGATATATATAGAGATAGAGATAGATCTAGCTAGACTTTCTACAATACAGTAGAGGATATATAAAGAGGGAACTTCATTTATAAAATCAACACCATTTCAAAAGTTTTCATATTGGCAAACGGCAGATACGGCTGTTTTCATATTTGCCGATACCGATACATCTGTGATAGGCCAATATCGGCCGATAAAATCGGCCAACTGATATATCGGTCGGGCTCTAAAGATGACCCACACCTCTACATACATAGACTTGATAAAATGCTTACATAAAATGGGTGTGTTGTGTGTAGATAAAAAAAAGTTTGTCCTCACTATTGGCTCCTTGACGCTGACTTTGCCGTCTCCTTTGGGGTTCAGATAGACGACATAGTGGCCGCCATGGTTGTCACCGCTGTGCACCAGCACAGCATGCAGGATGTAGTTGGCCGGGTCCTTTGAGTCGGGCTTCTGCAGGAACTCATCCAAAGGGAGCTGCTCTGGGAACTCAAACCTGGGGGAGGAAAGGGGGTTGGAGCGTTAGCGTAAACGTCAATGCCACAAGATTAAAAGACACTTGTACACAAAGACCATGAATGGAATAAAGAGTGGGTGAAAACATTCTCCTTTGCTCCGTGATCAGCTGAGGACAGAGTCATGTTATGTTGTGTATAACTACCCTGTCAAGGCAGGGAGATATTGCAGTTAATTATATGCACTCTTGCTCAGGAATATTCTACATCCAATTCTTCCGTATCCGGGTTGCAAACATGGTTCTCTGCGTGCCGACAACCAGGGAGCAGTAAACCGTTTTGTTACTACTGTGGTCACCTTGGTGCAAACATCATTGTCATCAATGTATAAACGGCATTGTTTCTTTAATCGCCTGATAATGGAATGAGAAAACACTTTTTCCAGAGGTAAATGTGTTGGTTTGTCTTTCTTTTGCATAGGTTTGTTCTGTAACGTAGCTGATGTTAGTTTGTAGTGTCATCATAATATCACTGACTCAGACTTTAATTTGACTACATGAAAAAAATTACAGAATTTCCCCCTTTTGAAATTCGGACAAATGTCAAAGACTAGCTTTACAGTAGTTAACTGAGTAATGACAAACTTTATGATTTATGAACTTGGTTTTGTGGTTTAGTTCGTTATATAACCTGTCCATGTCACTTTTTATAAAAAAATAACAATGATATCATAGCCTATTTTACACAGCCTTGACATGTTTGACCGTTATCACTTTGTCCATCAATGGATGCAGCCTATAACATCTCGATAAGTGAGCTAAGTTTTACGTCGGACATTCACGAGACTAGGCCTGTCAATAAACTACTTTTGTTGGACAGAAATAACTGCGATAAATGATAATGTTAAGACCATGTTATGCCACTTAATGATAATAAGGATAAAATAGCATTATAATGCAAAAACACCCTTTCGAAGAGCAAAATAATACAATTACTAAGAATAAATCAGACATTGGACTTTGAATTATTGTTTTGAAATACATTTCTTGCCAGAATTTAGATAGCAGACGAGAGGACAGAAGCAGCGTGGCTGGCTTAAATGTTGGTGACTTTCATTCTTAGTCCTTTTACCTGCCATCAAGATTAATGATAAATACAAATAACAAAAGATAATTATAGGTATATTCATCTAGTTTGCCACTTTGGATGCAATAAGAGGTCTTTGTGTTGAGAAACTTAATAGGTTAACACTGTCCATGTCATACAACATGTACAGCGACCATATCGACTATGACAAAGATACCTGATTGTGATTGGTTAAACTGATTTATTAGCAGGCTAGAGCCGTAACAAATCAATCTTGGTGCGAATAAAATGAAGGTTGAATGTTCCCTTCATCTCCATGCTTTTTTCCCAGGGGAAAAAAACGCTGTGAACAATCGCATTCAATGCGAAAGGTATTTGATGTAAAAAAAAAACTAAAAAAACGCATGTAAACATAATGGGCAATATCGAGGTCCCGAGACATTAAAAAAGTAATTCTATATAACTTTTTAACAAACAAGTATAACCTCATTGAGATTTTTACTTTGTACCACAGAATCATATCACTGTCAACTATGTCAAACTTGCACTGCTGATAGTTTCACATTAAGCAGAATGAATAAGAGGGGAGCAGCCTTGTTGTTTGAGTTTGAGTCTCTCTTCCACCTTAGGAACAAGGGTCTAAATTTAGTTCCGGGGACATTATTCTACCCCTCAAAAGTTCGAGAAGGGTCTACAGACCTCCAGCCTCAGGCCCACCTCCACCGTCGAACCCTTTCCGCTCCCCAGCTAGGAGAAGGAAGTGACGTCTGAAATTGTTTACGCCAGAAGGGACGACACGATCAGGATTCGATAGCTTGCCTCACAGTTCAACACGTCCGCATTTAATACAGTGGCATCAAATAAATTAAACCTGTGTCAAGTCATCTTAACTAAGCTCATATATTACTTCCCGTTGAGAAGTGACTTGTATATGCAAGAAGAGACCTTGTTTTATCATTTGGTTTCCGAGTCCTTTTTTTGGTCCTTTTATCAGACCTTTGAATTTGACCCATAGGCCGATGACTTGGATTTATATAAAATAAAAATATGTATTGATATTATGTACATAACATTTGACCATATGTTTGTTATTTCTTTTAAGTTTTGTCATTAATATTTTTACAAAGAAAACAATACAAACTTTGTCTGAAAGAGGGAGAGTATACTTTTAGTTATCGATCAGGGAAACAAAAAATGCACATCCACTTATGATTATCCCCCTCATCTATGAAATGCCCTTCGCTACACCATTTAACACTTGGATTAAAACTCATAATAATATTATCCTCTAAATACATAGGATATTTTGATGAAAGTACGGAGCATACGTATTCACTTTAATGAGGTGAGGATTGGATCCATCGGTCTTTTTCACGGCCACAATTCTTAATGGAAAATGCTGCATATTAGCGTCCTAACTAATTGCGTCAAATAGTTGACGAGATTAGTTGGTCCGATTTTTCTTCCAGTATTTCTCGTCCTTTTATTCGTTATGTGCTTGAGGTAAAAGGACCTTCATTTGCCTTACCTTTGCGGGTCTTTAGACCGCATTGGAAACGCAGACAAGGGGTTGAAGGAACCTTTTAATCCCATAAATGTGGTTCCTGGGACTAAAAGTTCTGGGTAATTTTGGCGGAAGTGCGGCTATATTAAATATAGAAGTGTAAACATTTGTCAAAATATATGTCGGCACAAATAAGGCTATGGCGGGCCGCCCAAGTCTAGGTAATTAATGGGAAACACTATTTTACATACACACACACAAACAGAGGCCCACCTATCATTGATCTTGATGTTCTGGTCAGTCTGGGGGTCGTACATGAACCTCATCAGCTGAAGGTGTAGGATGGGGGGGAAGGTGAGGAACTTGACGCCCTTCTCAGCTTCCTATGAAAGCACATTGACACACATTTGAGAATGCTACAACTTGGGAAAAAACATGTTTTCGCTTTTTACACTATTGCACATTGTAAATAATTGATGTGAAAAAAACCTCACCTGCAAGCCATGCTCTCCTGCATCATATTTGTTGTCCCCATCTAACTGCTCTGTGGCCACATAATCCTTGAAAGACTCAAAGACTGCAAACATGGAGAGAGAAAGGAGTTTTGCCAAACACTTAACTGGATCTTAAAGGATTTGGTTGCTTGCAAAGAGCCCAGGTTAGTTGTTGAAATGATCTATCTGAAGATATCAATCAGTCATGATTTTTGTTTGACTCCATCCCTCTCGTGGGGTCTTCAGAAATATGTCAGTTGGGGAGCCATTGACATCCCTTCTATTCCAAATGAGTGTATAACAGTTCCCATAGCTGTATCTTTGTTTTGTCCTGCCTGGCATGGTCATTTTTGCCAATAGTTTCCACAAAAGAACAAATCCACAAGTTTTGATTCTGTGTTGACACGCAGTTGCGCATGCTCACGGACTTAGACACGGACTCAGAGACTTAACCTGGGATATAGAGACTTAACCTGGGGTTTTAGGAAACAGGCCAAATCATTAAAAGAAGTATGGCGCTCCTACCATGAATTGTTTAAATGCAACTATACTTTTACATTACGGAGCAACCAAACTTTAATAGAAAACCTAGGTAAGGTTGCAACTTATTTGAGTGTTGCTACTCACTGTTTTTCTTTCCTTTGATGCTGAGCTGGATGTCGTAGTAGTCCTCTATCCGCTCGGACCGGTAGTCCACATGCTTACATTGGATGTATGACTACAGGAAAACAAAAACCATCCCAAATTAGTCGAGACAACATAGCGTTTTGTGCAAAAGCATTTATTTAACACAAATATGTTGTTGAACATTAATTTTTTGACATTGGATATGTAAAAAAGATAGGTTGCCAGAACGCACCACCATCTTTCCTCGAAAGAGCTTGGGGATGGTTCCCTCAACGCAAGTGCCTTTCATTTTATTCTCCACGTTGTCAAGAAGCTGGAACACAGACATGCACACACAGTAAGAGGTTGGAGATAATCTGAATGTAGACACTGACACACACAGATCTACTACCCAGTCAGAAGCAGAACAACTCACCACTCTGCAGAGCTCTTGGACATCATGTTGCATGAAGCTGTCCAAGGTCTCCCACCTATGGCAAAATCAAGACAAATCATCACATTAGGTGTGCCGAATCTTAGTTTAGCAATATTTCCTGGATCTGTGCTTGCCCATTCCATTATTTTGGGCACATCAGGAGCAATTATTGGACTTGGTACTACAGCTCCCCCTTATAGTAGCTTGATCCTACATTTTACAAAGTTAGGTACATTTTAGCATAACCACTCTGCTAGACTGGGCCCGCGTCGCGTGGCCTTGCGTCGAGCCATTATGAAACGTGAAATAAAAAAGTATCACGCTGTAATTAGTTACCCAGTGAAACTTCTCAGTCCTGGATGATGTGTAGTCGCTGTCCCGGCAGTGCTCAAGACTAACATTTTCTACCATCGTTTTCATTTGGTGGCACCCTAACAAATTTAGTTGCACCCCTTATTTGGCCGCTTTGTTGCAGTATTGGCATGTCAATTGTCAAATATTTGTATCGCATAGGTGGTCCTTTTCATTCCTACCGCCAGCGCTTCAACATCTCTTACCTCACAAACCAACTATTCGCGCTCCTCAGATATATCAGCTCTACCTACTAGTATTAACAGGCAGCTAAGGTAATATACCCTAGCTACAATTATTTTTTCTTATCTGGCGTTGTCATCTGCAATAAGTGCATTTGAAGTACCGCCATACATTACTTAGTACATACAGTGCGTCTTCATTGGAACTTACGTGGGCTGGTTTCCTAGGAGAGCTTGAACACCGGCGCGGCCATACAGCCGCGCTATAACCTCCAGCACTGCTCAAAACCTTGGAGCGCATCGCAGCGCCATTACAACTCATTATATTAAACAGAACAAAACCTAAAATCAACGCTGCCCGACGCGGCGCTCCGTGCCTCGTCTCCACACAGCACTAACGTGATATTGTAGTATTGCTTTTTGAAGCGGTATTCCAATAAAACATGTTTAAAGCGATTCAGAAATTTAATGTCTTCGTGGCTAAAGCCCTATTTAAAATGTTACACTAATACATTGTTTGGGGAGGTCTTATCTATATCAACATCTACTTCTTTGGTCACAGGTTACTAATCAAGAAGACACAGACTTGTATTTTCAACTGACCAGCTCATCACCGGAACCTGATTTGGTCCTGTATGATCAGTGACGAAATGGTAGGTGGTTACGGGAAGCAGTGAACAAGGCATTACCCAAACGATTTGGTGAGTTTCTTGGTGCCGACGGGCTTGTCGCTGTGCTGGAGCTCGTAGAAGACCCTCTGCAATGCCAAGGGGACACTCTTGGAGGAGTCATCACCCTCTGTGGGCATCATGTATACTGCCTGGAGGGGGCACAAGACATGGGGATAGGTTAGGCGTGGCTACTCAGATTTTTATATAGACTACACGATATTGCAGCAATGTGCCAAGGATTCCATAACGGAGCTTAACTTCAGAGTCAAAGCATGGTTTATTTTAGGACACTTAACAGCAAAGTATTTGCTTTAATAGAGAATTGTCATGGGAAGAGACAGGCAGCGTTTTACCAAGCCTCTAAAATGAGACAATGGGTGCACATTATTCTTATCGTGTAACTTTTACATTGTTATACAAGCATCAATCTGACAAAAATAAACACGGACAAAGTGGTTCCCGTGGTCTGTAACTTTTTAGGTGTCTGAAGGAAACAAAAGATACTAAGAAGCGGTTATCACAGTATAGGCTAAGAGCCTAATTAATTGTCAATATTAGAAGTACATAGTAAAATCAGGAAGGGGGGGGGGTTGAGGGAGACAAGTTACTTCAATACTAAATGAGTGAGGTGGTCTATTCTGGGGAAGGAGGGCCATATGGCATGGCTGTAGTGTTAGGTCTCGTGGAAATAGTGTCAGCGGAAGGGAGCTTTATTTGACATGCAGAGAGACTTTATACAAAAGCTTATTGAATTATAACAATATGGTATTGAAGCCTAATATGTTTTATGTGGCCTGTAATTCATATTTTCCACGAGTTATACATTTGTGTCCATTTGATGGAAATTCACTTGTCTTTCTGACAACTCCAAATGCATTTGCCCGTATAAGGGTGGCTCAAGGGAATTAGGGAATTCATGCATTGAATTACATTTCGCGATGCCCTGATACAAGAACGCAATATCACAGGGTTTTCCGAGGCTAAAATGAAGCAACAGCACAGTACCTAAACTATGGGTGGATTATTCGCACTCACCCTTTCTGTACTTTATAATAAAATGTTAGAACCCTATGCTAAAACATGCCAATATTTTCTCTCTGTAATCATCCTGCTTTGTTTGAACAGATTGTTTGCCAAATACACTCAGAAAAGATATATCAGATATGGTAAGTCTGGAGCCATACCCTCCGTAGTTGGTTGGTGAAAAACAGTGTTTGCAGCAGGCTGTTCATGTAACAGGTAGCTCCCTGATTCTTCAGTCCCACGTAGCCTGTGTGTTTCTTTGAGTCCCAACTGGGGAGAGATAGAGATGGTTAGCGTTATACTTTTTGGTCAAATGGGCAAACATTAGCTGAAAAAAGAAGACCACAAAAGAAAAAGAGGGCGACACATACGCTACTCCATGTGGGGCATCCGCCTGGACATAAACCTCAAAAGAAACTTTGTCATCGTCAACAAAGCCTCTCTCAGGATCAGTTACATCCTGAAATTAAACAAACATTGAGACATATTACATACTGGCAAAAATAGGTGTAGGCATTACAAGGTATAAAATGCAATTCATGCTTTACCCAATGATGTTGTCAACTGTTTGAAATTATTTAGTAGCCGTGTTAGTTATGCTTGGAGAAAAGTAGTAGGCTCGTCCTGAACTCACACTCCAGGACATGAAGTTGGAAAAGCCCCAATCATTCTCCTTGTGGAAGAAAAGGTGGCTGATCCTGCGGCTGAAGGACTTTTCATCATCTTTATAGTTGATGATCTTCAGCATGGCCTGGGCGTGACATGACCACGACCTGGAGGCCAGCAAAGCAGATATCAGTAACCTGGTGTCAACTCAATGTGCGATAGAATGATGCTCTCATTATGTTATATATGCATGAGAAAACTAGGTTAGTAGTGATGTTAGAAGGCCTAGATGTCTGGTGTCAGATATTGAGCCTACACCAGGATCAAATATGGTACAATATGGTAGCATATGATACGTAACGCCCAAATCGTGCAACCAACATATGACTTTGTATAATTTATAGTATGATGCATCTTTATGGAGAACGCAGAATGTAAAAGGGCGATACTGATGGGCCATGCTCATCTATGATAATGGTGATGCAAACGTAGTGATAGGATATTCAAGATATCTAGTGGTGCACTGAAACGTAGATGTGTCATGTGCCTAGCTCCTGGATCTCTAAACACAAACAATCCATCTTATAAACTTGCATTATTTTAACTGTAACCTACGTAGAGTCGGATTCAGCATTGCACTGCAGGAAGAAACCAACACTCTTCTGGTGTGGCCGATCTGGGTAGAAACGTGGCATCACCATAATCTTCCAGGGCAGGTTGCGCACAAAGCAGGAGGGGCTGAGCACAGATTCACTGAGACGGCTAAAACGCTCCACAACAAAGCGAAAGGTGGCTTCCGACCGCCAACTAGTATCTGCAAAAAATTTAAGAGAACATTCAAGGATATGACACAAAAATGTAGACATTTTGGGTGGAGAAAATGACAATAGGTTGAATAAAGTAAGAAGGATGAGAACATTGATGGGAATAGTGCATGTGAGCGTGACAGGAATTTAAAATGGATTCAGTTAGCCCTGTTATTTTAACTGTCCACTGTGTGTGGGCAGCGCAAGTGGTAATTGGGTTTTCACATTAGATTTGTTACAGAAATGGCTTTCATTGCTTAAACAATGCAACCAGGCAAGAGCCATGTGTGCTGAATGAGGACAAGACACATCTTTGTGGATTGGGTATGTGTGCTCCGTACCGTCCTCCATGTCTTCCTCTGTGTTGTTTTGTCCATCGGCCATGGCCACGTTGCCGTTGATCACTGGGTTGGCTGGGATTCTTGGAGGGTCATCTGTGTCCCCAGCTTCATATATATTGGAAGACATTGAAGGTACTTTGAATAAATCCCTATATCCTACAAAAATTTGATCAAGCCATGTAACATTTCACTAATCACGGTAGAGTTAAAGTGATTGACGGTAAACCATTAATATTGATGTGCAATAGTCAAAATGTGATGGCAGAGCTAAGCGCTCTAGAGAATACGATGGCATTTTGGAAGATTGAAATGATTAGGAGAACAAATCTGAGATATTGTCATTTGAAGCAATGTTATTTTAAGAGCATCTGCCTGTTAATTGATAATGAATAAAGATTGCATCTCCCAGATCTAGATCTGCCAATGTTTGTTACTATGTTACAGATGACAAGAATATTTTATCTTTCGGAATTCATGAGGTTTGTTCTTAAATCAGACTTAAAGAAGTTTCGTTTTTTTAAGAGTAATTTCAAATACAATTTCATATTTATAAACATTCTAAATTTAGTTTAGCTATTCAAATGTTTACATGGGAGTGAAAAACATTAGTAAATATGTTGTGTACATCGTAATGCCTTGAAGAATCTCAATATGTCCAATTTATCAGCACCTTAAAAAAAAAAAAAAAAGACCATTGCATGTTGTCAAACAGCCACAAATTGATTTAATTAGGCCAATGATTTTAGCTTGGTCACTACGTTTCCATATCAAAACATCAAAGACACTGTAATTAAAGCTGATTACAGTGGATTATTATTTGATGGCCTCTGAAGGCTCATTGGAATTAGCCATATAAGAAAAAACTAAATATTCTCCTTGGGTAAAATCGCAGAATAGTGCAATGCTTGCATCAATCATTTAGTCGGAACAAAACAAACTAGCGACGGATTGAGATACATTTGCTTCATTGCTTGCAAGCATCTTCCTTGACATAAAACTGTTGGTTATTTATCGTATGTGAATCAAGGGTTTATGTATTCACTCAGCGTTTGACAACAAATTAATAAAACCGCTAAAATAAAGATGAATTTTTAACATATGGTTAAATCACAAATAACTTTTCTGGTCTTCGCCACTTTTAAATAACATGTATCAACATATCAAAGTCACAACCACCATCTACGACTAACAGTTTTAACGAGGCACTGGGTTGGGTTAAAAATTAAGAGTTGGTGGAAGCATTGTACCTATCGTTTTATGGATCGAGGAAATGCGGCGATGGATACACTTGTTTACTCGTTTTTGTTTGAAGTCATTTTGGCCAATCATTCAATCAAAACAATGATGGGGCAAGACCGAAGGGGATGTTTCCACCTTAAAATGTATACGCTTTTATCTGAATTTGTTGAAATAAAAACAGAGATAGCAACACTTTTAACATATAAACATAACACGCAATGGATGACGCAGTATGATGCTGAAGACTTTAAAACGCCTTGTCCGGTATGGTCTTATGTTCACATGAATAAATGGTACAATCCCTCTATGCGCTGAACAGAAGAACGCTTAGAAAATGTTGACATACATAATCCCAATTCCAAACACTACCAACAAAACATGGATCATTAAAAATGGCGAGGCCCACGCGTTGGTTCTTGATACAATGAAGCAGCAAATCCCCGCGCTGCCATCCCATGCAAGCTATCCATGCGGGCCTTGCTTGCCGCATTAACCACAACCAATCTACGACTGCCTATATTCCCCGTCTATACAATTTCATAGACTGGAGACAAGCGTTTAATCAATATGAAAATTATCTAAAGTAGTGGCATCATTTTTCTTGCGAAAACATGTCACTACTTTTATTCGTAGCATTCTGACGCATTCCGCTAACCATGAAAACAGCCACGGTCGGGCTAACGAGATGTTATCTGCTAACAGGATACGTTTCACACAAACTATCCTCAATAATAAAAAGCATTTACAGACCATTTCAAAAGAAGAAAGTTTGGAAATAGGCTACATTCATCGGAGTCGTTTCAGAAAACCTAACAAAATTGCATCAATGACTCCAAGCCGTAGTGACTATAACTCGATGGTTGCAAAATTACAAGCCTCCATTTTGAAACACCACACACCCCCTTGGCATTATCCAGTTAGCTAGCATGCTAACTTTCGAGTGATCGTCGAATAGTGGGCCCATATGCTAATGCGTATAGCTTGTTAAGTGCTCTCGCTCATCGAGTCAATTGTATTTTACTTTTGTTATTAATGCAAAACATACTGCAACTATATAAAAAGTAACCGTTCCGCGGTCACGATCACCAAAGCAACAATGACGGCTATATAACGTTAAGCTAACCGATAACGTACTTTCGGGGCCCGCAAGACAAGTAACCATTACACATTACAAACTTGAGAGCGTGCTTACCTATGTTAAATTGAGATTACGAATTTTCCATTTAGAAAATAAAAACGACCAGTCTTTGAGGATTTATCCGAATTAGGATGAGGGCAAAAATCACGTCAAACGAGGAATCTCAATAAAAAGTAGTAGCATATTTTACTTCGCAGTGGGTGCCTAATTGTTAATTGCGTGCATGGGCCACAGGGACACCAACGAATGTTTACAAACATCCAAACACAAAGCAAAAGGGATCAACTTTTTTTTGTGACAATATTACACTACGATTTATTTGTTTGGATTGAATAGTGGAAACTGCCTTGGCATTAGGATACAAAATATACACTAGTACCGAATTGAATAAACGAGTGTATGGACCCTAACCCTAACTAATTAAATGACAAGGTGAATATTGAACCTTTTCCAATTTGTATATGCAAACATTGATTATAACAAGTGTATATGTCCATTTAACACTAACGGTTATTCCCGATAACGCAAACGAGGACTGATTTAAAAGTATACAACGGACGCATCATCAGCAAAAATGTAGCCGGCTCTCCCAAGCTAATGGATTTGGGCCTTAGTGTTTACCATGAATATCTATATGAAGTCCTAAAAATACCTTGCATTTCGATGCACTTCGTATTATAAATTCCGTTAAGGGCTCACTGGAACACCCTGTGACCATGCCTTACCTTCCATCTCCATATCCTCGGGTTCGCTAAGCTGTTGCTCGCCGGCTTTCTGCTGCTGTTGTTGAGTGTGGTGGTGGTTCATATTGGCAACTGATGTTGTGATGTAGTGTTGCCTATCTGCGTTCCCCTCGACCTTGTTCGAGGTCGGTTCAGCGGTGAACCGGGTTTTGGTCTGTTGTGGGCTGGGTGTCGTATGATGCAGAGGTGAGGTAGACAGGTCGAGCCTTGGCGGCTGGGCCTGCTCTATCACAACCTCGGCCTTGTCTGCTGTCAGCGCCGGTGATTGAGGAGGGGAGGTCGGCGGGGGAGCTGGCAGAGAAACACGGACGTATTTGCTCGCTATTCGCCCAATCTCGGCGCCTTGATGGGTGCAAGTCGCTGGGGTTGGGGATAGCTTTGGCTCCAAAAACAGAAGCACGCTAAATAAACGAATCGGCTATAACGTTACGCCAGGTAATGTGGGGCAATAGAGGCGAAATGAGTCCCACAACCTGCAGCTAGAGAAAAAAATACCCCGCTTTAACAAGCCACCCGATGATGGGTAGCCAAATAATTATATCGGTACAACAATAAAGTTAACAAAGAATAATTTGCTATCGTCGCACATTCAATAACTTTCTCTGCGATATCCCCAGTCCATGTACTCCTCCGATTGTCCCTCGTCTGGGGGAGAGCGGAGAAAAAAGCTATCCATTCAAACCAGCTTATAATTTGGAATGGCACTAATTTAGAAGTTTACAAAGAGGGGGATGCCACGGTCCAACAAACGCACATTAAACCACTTTAATATACCGAACGACAAAATACGGCACCTCTTCGCATTTCAAATGTCTGATTCTATGAAGAAATGTGCCCGGTCATAGCCTGTGCCTCGCTCCCGTGGTTTGTGATGTTGACTCGAGGTAAATCTCAAAATGGCGGTCGCGCTTTTCTCTGAAATGTCACATCCGCATGGAGCTCCTACACTCACGCACAGTCTGAAAAAAGGTCTGAAACTGTTATGACGGGCTATGGAGAATTACAGCCTATTCTAGTGGGGTTTGATTCCACAATAACGTAAAGAAGGAACCCACACACATGTTTGTAAATGTATACGTCCCGTAATTAAATAAATACTATAAATAAATTGGTTTCAATTATTGTCGAATAAAAATGAATAATAGCAGCACGGCAAATTAATTATTTTAAATAGGACCTTCTTGCTACGACTACATTAGCATGGGAAATGCACTCTAAATTACTTTAAGACGTCTGTAGTATACATGCACACATCGTATTACATGAGAAGTTACAAAATAATTTGTTAAACAAAACAAAAACACTTTATTCCCTTTAGCATATTATGGAGAAATGGTTGATTTTTATATTTTCTTTATACAAAGGATAATCATTCTAGGTAATCGTGGAAGGGCATGCCTTTAGAATGCATAGAAAAAACAAATGTCACTGTCAAATTCAAGTGGAAGTGCCACAGATCGTTAAATACACATGAAGTCGTCTATTTGTTTAATTAGTCGTCCAATACAATAAGATGTACCCTTTATTGTAGTTTAGAGATCTTATTTATGAAGCAAGATAAAGTTGTGCAATGTCCAGAAAATAAAATGTAACGGTAAAACCACAGACCGTAAGGTAAAACCAGAGCTACGGCACAACTAACCATCCTTACGTTTATGATAAAATATCGCCACCTAATGGCGAAAAGTGATTTATTTTCAAAGCCATAGACAGATGTGATACGGATCCTATTTGTTTTTATTATGATACAGCAGACGTAAAGGATAATCATCTATTAAATAGCGGTCTAAACCAATAAAATTGTTCATCAATTATTTTTATTCGGTGGTGTTATCCTTGTCTTTGTGTCATTAGCTTATTTGAAATGTGCGGAATGTGTTAGATTTATGGAAATCCTTAAGCATATGTGATATGTTGAAAGCATACGGTGTAATTTGTCACAAACATCATTAGACTCATAAGCATTCGTGTTTTCTGGAGAGGTTCTTTTGTGTCATTTCGTGACGGGTGCCTCAATGGCCCAATCAAATCTGTATCTGGACTTCCAGGCCAGTCCTGTACAGCGCAACTCCAGCCAATTACCCGTGAAGGGGTGGGCTATAAGCCCTAGCGTGTTCGTCAGCCGTATATATACCCCAGTGTCGGCAAGTAAAAAATAGTTGAGGCTCTTTGCTGATAATAGGAGAGGCTGAATATTGTTAATATAAGCAGTGAAAACATTAATAATCGTAATGAATTTAAGGACTTAAATGTACATAATTCGCAGGCCTATTTTTATTTTTTCACATTAAATATTCAATTTCTATAAGGTTTGGTGTAGTAAATGGAGGAGAAGAAGGAAGACGGAGACTCGGAGATTCAGGAACACGGACCCGAGCATTGGTTCTCAAAATGGGAGCGGCAGTGTTTGGCCGAAGCGGAGCAAAGGGAGCCAAACGAAGAAGAGGCCGATAACGACCAAGAGAAGCTGTGGCATCTCTTTCAAAACTCTGCTACTGCTGTTGCACAATTATACAAAGGTTATAGTCTGTTTTTTGTGTTTACTACCATAGCTAGCTTTTAGCTAGTTTCAGCAGCGTTAGCAAGCTAGCCACACACTACAATTGACGTTCATTTGCAATAGAAAGTCAACTAGGCTAACCAGCTAGCCTGTGATGTGTAGCAGCTGACTTTGTCAAAGCTAATTTTAGCTTGCGTTAGCAATATTCGGCGCTGTCCACCTTCTTAACATCGTATTGCTGTATTCTTACGTAAAACAGTTCCCCAACAGCGGTCAACATATAACCAAGTTACTATTACAACTTTGACCACTATTGTGGAGTACAACAATATAAAACACTGTTTACCAATGCTGTAAGTATCCGGCTAAATTACAAAATGGCGATGGTAACAACAATCATTGCTACGCGACATTGCTTACTGACAGCTTGCCCTGGCACATTTCGTATCATCTTATTTTCGATTGGACGTCGTGGTACTTGGCTATCACAATATTCTTGCCAGATTAAATGAAGGCAGACGTTGAAGTATGTTGATGTCTCAAAACTGAAACGTTTCACGATACTTGGTACATTCTCTGCAACGTACAGCTAGGGTTAGAATCGAACAAAATGGCGAGGATATTGCCTGTCTCTTGTGGACAGACCAAGATAAACAGTCAGTATTTCATTCTACCCGGTCAGCCAATCCAGCTAAACTAAAGGCAATACTTGTAAGGGCAATTTTCATTGATTGTCGTAAACTTCCCAAACAACCCGCCGAGTTTCCCATCAAGCACACAGTTTGTGCATTCAAATATTGCAGACAAAAGTATATTCAACACAGCCTCTCTCATTGAACAAACTTCACGTTTGATTGTGTCCGTTTGCTCTTTAATAGTATTGGCAAAATGTCTACAGGAAAAAAGTATTTTCAATCTGTCCTTTTTCAGACTTAATGATTTACTTCCCGTTCCCCACAGATAGAGTATGTCACCAACAAAGTCTTTCGTTGTGGGTGCCATTTCAGAATGCTGCTACAGCAGTTACTAACCTCTACAAAGGTAACAGTTTTTAACTTTTTGTTTTGAATATCGATTCAAACATTCTATTTGAGCTGTATGCATGTTTCATCACTTTGGCACAACAGTGAAAACTGCCCCTGCAAACTTATCAAGCTCTATATTCATCAGACCGCTAATGACAGAATTGTATAAAACCATGTTTATGTAGTGTAAATGAAGGAGATGAAATCATACTATGTTTATCTGTAGGTCAAAAATGGCTGTAGGTACGATTCGAAAGAGCAAGATTTTATAACTAAACTAAAATAAAGTCCCTTCCTTCTCTACGTATCTCCGCCGTTGAGAAGTGTTGCGTTACAAGTACCTGTGATTGACAAGCAAAATTAATTCTCAGAAGCAATCAAGGAAAAGGATGCCCTGATTGGTCAGGAATGACCCTGGGGCATTCTAAAATCAAAATTGGGTCATACAGAGGCAGGCGCAGGCAACTTGAAACTGATTTTATCTTTGCTGATTTCAGTCACTAATAGCTGATGGATGGCTAGGCCTTTTCTAACAAATTACACTAAAATAATATCATTTTCAAAATAAACTACACAAAAAAACGCCCCTCTCTGCTCCCTCCTCAAGTTTCTCCACCATTCAGAAGTGTTAGTCAAGCACCTGTGAATGACAGGCAAGATGCTCTGATGGTGCAGGAAATTGAACCACTGAAATGAGCCAGGGGCAGTCTTATCAGAATATGAATGTGAATAGATGCATGATTTTTAGTAGTTTGTCACATTTAAAAAAAAAAATTGTTTTTGTTTCCTAATACCAGAAAGCGTAGAGTCCCACCAGAGAAGCTTTGATCTGGGCATCCAGCTCGGTCACCAACGTCGCAACAAGGTTCTTTTTTTCTTCCCATTTCTCCAGCCACAGGCCTCTTGTTTCAATGCCATTCTGTGTATGTGATCGTAGTTTTGAATCTCGTTCAGTTGTGCAAATTATGTTAAGGCATGCACGCAGACTTCTGACAATGGATACTTTGATTTGCTTACAGGATGTCTTGGCGTGGGTAAAGAAGCGCAGGAGAACCATCCGTAGGGAGGACTTGATCAGCTTCCTCTGTGGCAAAGCACCTCCACCCAGGAGCAGCAGAACCAACCCACGGTTGGCCATGCTTGCCCCCAGCCGTGCTAGCCCCTCGCCTGAGACGGGCTCCTCTGTGGAGACAGACCTCCAGCCATTCAGGGAGGCTATAGCACTGCATGGTAAGATGAGGAAAATCAGCATGCCCCTAACAATGCTATTGCCAAACTTTAGGGCCATATGTTTTATCACTAGACTAGAACTACTTGAATTTGCAGTTCAGCACAGATTTCCTCCCGTCTCCTCTAGGACTCAGTGGAGCCATGGCTAGTATCAGCGTGCGCTCGGGCCCCCCAGGATCTCCTACCCACGTGAGTGGTGGCGGGGGAGGTGGCAGCATCGGGGCCGGCACTGGTGGTGGGGCTGGATCGGGGACTGTGTGTCGGGGTGGCAGGCGCAACGGACTCCACGACGTGGACCTGAACACTTTCATCGCCGAGGAAATGGCGCTGCATCTGGACTCAACTGGCTCGGCATCGGCCGGAGGAGGTGGGGGTGCCAGAAAACGAAACTCCACCCAGTGTAGTGATGTCATCACAGACTCACCGACCCACAAACGTAACCGGATGATCTAATTGGACGGGCAGCTCTGCGGGCATGGGGGCAGATGCCATGGCTTTGGTATGGAATGGATAAGCTGAAAACAAACTCGATGGGCTTTTAGCGAATCTGGGGCTGGAACAAGCCAATAGGATGTGTCGGTGTCTTTTTTATTTTATGAGGCTGAATGAGGTTCCCCATATCTCTTCCCCTACACCCTGCTGTGGAGATCACACTCTGGTTTTCTAAACGGACTGAGAATGAAGGGTGCTGAATAAGATGCATACAGTCTCACTGAATGTCCAGATTAACATGACTGAAGGGAGCAATCGGAAAGGAGAAAACAAAATAAAAGGGATGTGTGTAGCCTCAAATGGTGAGAAAGGTAGAGTGGGCAGGACGGCCCCTTACTGCACCATACCCACAGCCACTCCACCGTCTCCTGATTATTAACCGGACATCCTGACCCCCACCCCCTTAAGGATGTAAACTCCATTTAACAAGGACACCGAGGCTGATGTTTCACTCTGTGATGCGGTAGTTTTCCAAAGCTCAGAACAACATGTAGGCAGTTCCATCTCATCCATGTTCCTTTTTATCTCCTTTTTATACGGCTGAGTGGCAGGAACTTCTGGTCGTCCGTTACAAGTCACCACCATCAAATCTTGAAAATCCACAATGCACGTCGACACTATTGATCCAATAGGCAGAGAAGAACGCTCTGTGAGCCGGTAGTAGCAAACTTGTCTTGACAGTTTGCCTTCCAGCAACCAAGTGCAGACTTTTTGACATTTAATCTACCACTGTCTGCCAAGATACTTCAATAGTCATTTGAATTTGGCTTTGCCAGATTTTTTTTTCAACTACCAGTGTTTAACTTTGTTTGTTGCCACAGTTATGGACGGTTGAAATTCACTTTTTTGTGAATGTTTTCTTTTTAAAAATATTTTTTCTTTTAAGGGTTCAAAGAATCCTATGTTGTCTCGGCCCTTGTGACCCCCCCCTGCC
Organism: Brosme brosme; assembly: GCA_900302425.1. Lineage (NCBI taxonomy): Eukaryota > Metazoa > Chordata > Actinopteri > Gadiformes > Lotidae > Brosme > Brosme brosme. The sequence goes on from OMKX01058331.1 coordinate 22,714, forward strand.
CCCAACATTACAAATGCAGCTGCTGGTTTATGTGACGGTGTGAATATTCTTAATGAGATTTGCAATAATGGGATTCTTTGCACTTATCTTTCACCCCTAACTTATGAAAACAGTTCAACTCTTCCATTAGAAATCTGTTGCAGGATTCTTCGGCCGATACAATGCATTAGGCTTGTTCCTGGCGTGGTGGCTTAGAATTAACCTTTTGACACTAGTTGGGCCCTAGTTGAAACCACTGCCCAACTCCACATAGACTCAAGTAATCCTTATTGGGAGATAATTGATTAGCGATGGAAAAGAAGCCCAAAACCCAAGAGTGCTTACCGAACAAGCCATCCACTTAATTTATCAAAGCTTTAAGGTGAGGAGAGCAGAAGAGAAAAGCGCATTGGAAAAGCTTTGCTAAGATACTTGTCTTGGTATCAAGGGGAGTATATAGGATGGATTTACCAAGGGAGTTTTGCCGTAACAAACTGATATACGGCTGTATGGCGTCCTGTAATCAAAGCATTGTCACGGAACCAACGAAACCTCAAAAGACCTGAATTCACAAAGATTAAAAAGTATGCCCTAATCACATGTGTGCAGTGCAACTTCTCATCGAGCAATGCTATTATATATTTATATAATGTCAAGGCAATGCCATTTTAACGCCTCATACAACTCCCAACTTAAGAAGACTTGTTTAATTCCCTTCAAAGATTATATCTGGTACATGAGATTTGTTATTTTATTGTATGCCAAACTTGAACTGGTTACATGTTGATCAAAATATTCAATGCATGTTTAGGCTTTTTGTAAATCTATCATTATTGCATAATAGCATATAAATCTGGTATTAAATGGAACATGCAAAGTGATCATGTTACTGAAAATATGTTGGCACATGCTGTGAAGGGATCTAGACAAGTAAACTTGAAATGGGATCGCTGCAGGATACAGATGCCTCATTAATGGTGTCTAGCAGCCAGTAATGAAACAGGACAGAGTTGCAATCTTATGAATTTTTGCCATGAAAATCATTTGTGTGTGTGTGTGTGTGTGTGTTACAAAGTGTAGAATCATACTGCTTAAGATGATGCTATGCTAAAAGGAGGATGGAATCTAGAAGACAATTCCAACAGGGCATTTGATCGAGCTGTACTTGGGTTATTTGACTATGTTAAACACCATGGCATGACCTTTGATGTTCAGTTACATCCATCAAGCTCTTGGTACATAGTTCAAATTAGACATTTTTCAAATAGTAAATGTGCATACTGGGTGGAGAGATTTGAGACATACATACAAGAAGCAGCTGTGATTTACACCCCCTGAAGTATATTGAGAATATCTACTGTCTCGACATGTTTTTCATAAAAGGGTTTTAGCATCTGTTCAATTAACACTTGCCTTCCTGCACATGCCCACTAATGACGCAGGCAACATATTTGATTTCCTGTTTTTCACCTCCCCGAACCAATCAGAGGTCTTCATCACATTTGTCCCTGTAAGGCCCACTCATGCCACGACTCTCTGGAGCCAACACTATTATCAGCGCTTTCTTGATACTTATTTGTTAAAAAATATTGCTAATCTATATACTTAACATTTAGGTGTTGGTATGATATATGTTGTTCACATTGTGAAATAAATAAAACTAAACCATTGAATTGCAATTTGATGTACTATGTTTAATAAAAAATGAGGAAATCTCAGGCTTCTTGCTGATTTTTGGGCAACTGCAAAAAACACTGAAACCCAGAGTAGGCCCTACCCAGACTTGCAAATCTAAAATATGAATCAATGTTCACTGTTTGAAATGGTAGTGACTTTGGGGATCTTTGTAAATATTTACTATTGATATTGCTTAAACAAATTGTTTAACATTGAGTGGTCAAATAATCATGTCATAACTACGTAGCTCAAATCTTGATAAAATCTTGATTTTTACAGTCTATGCTATGGACGGAAGCCACTAGATGGCACCAGAGCCTTTACCAATTTCAAAAGCAGTTTCAGTTAATTGCCTATAAAAACATAAAGCTAAATTTACTATCCCAAGATTCTACTGCTGTAAATGTACAAACTTGTCCAGCAGATTATGATTAAACAAAAAAAACAAAGTGCTTAGTCTTATTTACACCAATTGATATTACTTGAAATAAAACAATGCAAATATTAAATAATCGCTATGATCATAATAAAAGACTAGTAGAGTTCAATGGGAGCAACAAGAGAATGTTTACGCATTTTGCATTCCTGTCAGTCATTCCAGTCACTTTAAGGACCCCTATTTCACTACCAGGTGTGAGCTATTACCCATTACAAGCCGTTTCAAAATCTGCCCTGCCCTGTGACATTGTGACATCACAAGTGGGAGTGTGCACCCAGATTTAGGCTTGATGGATCAGTCTACTATCCGGCCTAGTGTAATGAACCAAGTGGTAGGCTTATCTGGCTAATCACACTCATACCTTGTTGTAAAATAGGGGCCATTTAATCTGTCAACAATAAAAATGTTTTCAATCTACGTTCAAGTTGGGCCTACACTAACAAACAAAACAGCCCCCTTTACTGGTTGGTCCATAAATGAAGAAAAGGGCTAAACCTAATACAAGCCATGCCCCACCAGTCCTCGGTCATCATTATAGCTGTCCTATTATTCTACTTGCCACTGTTCCCCATTTCTGCCTGTCAAATGAATATACATACAATGTACAAGGTAAAGGTAAAGATAACAAATCAATTAGCAAATCCTGATGGTTAAATCGAATACTGGGAGATAAATTCACCTTGGGCACCTGTAAGCTCCACTAATGATATTGCCACGTCAAACAAAGTTATACAAAGCAGAAAATTAATCATTCTACAAGAAAATAATTAATCCTTAAGCAAATCAATACATTTGAAAGCATAAAAAGTACAACAAGTATCCATCCAAAATAAGTGGGAAAAAAACAAGCTCTGGATGACCGATGCTTTTTAATGCGCTATTCTGCCAAACAAAGTGCTACAATGACATTGCACATTGTGCAAAACCCACTGCTGCCAAAGGCAACTGTGAGCACCAAAAGAAGAAGAAGCTGAGAAAAGCTCTTTCATTTGCATGTGACTATGGTGAGATGATTCCAAGCCTGGGCCAGTGCTAGGTTCTTGTGGTGGTGGTGGTGGAGACGGTGGTGATTAGATTTGGCTGAGGGGCAGGAACTTCTGGTAGTAGCTTTTGGTCACATCTATCATCAGGTCTTGTGTGCATTCTGGGAGCTCCCCAGAAAAGAGCCCTGCAACAATGGGGTTATGGATGTGAGAATGAAAGAGGGGTTAGTGTTTGCACAGCAAAAATCTGACTTATCAGACAAAACTACTCATCGTGAGTGTGTGCGTGTTTGTATGTGTGAAGACCTGGGCAGCCGGAGAATACAGTGAAGGGAGGCACCACTGTTTCAGGGGGCAGCACCGTGTTGTCTAGGATCTTACAGCAGTCTTTCAGCACGCAACGACGGCCCTGCAGACACCACAAGAAATGACTATACGGAGGGGAAAACATGATTTCACTACATTCATTATCTACAGCAAAGATCTATAATGGCAGCCAAAATGTTTTTGGGTATATTTGTTCTATGGCTACCATTTAGAGTCTCTCTGCAGTGGATGAGTTAGGTATAATGTATTGGCATACAGGATCTGGCAAAAACACACATTTCACAATGCAGGCTTTGTCATTACATATTTAGGCACACTCTTATAAGGACATTTTAATACTCTGTAATTATTATACATTTTTATTTTGGTTGTATTGCATTTAATATCGTTATAACTTATAGCATTTTTGTTAATGGCAGACAAATTATATACATAAATCAGAACATGTCACACCCAATCCACATAGTCCATTTCTATTTGTAGTTTGAGCAGCATCGGGGCAAAGCAAGTCTGTATATCTGCCTGGTTCTCTGAAAATGTTGTATTTAGCAGGACTTGCCTACACTGCTGCTATTGCTTATCGTCCCACTGAACCACACAAGGAACCCAGTGTGTCCTCAACGTGACCATTTAAAACCCTCCAACAGAGTTGTATTTTTTTATTAATAAGGCAATGCAAGTGTGTCTCCCTATAGTGTAATGATATATATTAGCATATATATATATATTAAGTATTGATACATATTTAAAAAAGGTGGCAAAAATGGCGAATTTTACAAATTAGAATAAAAGAAAATGGGACTTGGTGTGTTTTTACCGTAGAAGGTAAAAACACCAAGATTTATTTT
>OMKX01058334.1:0-19568 GCA_900302425.1 Brosme brosme
AGTAGACCAGGGGTCTGCAACCTTTTCTATCAAAAGAGCCATTTTTGTTCCTCTTCTGCCAAATAAAATGTGTCTGGAGCCACAAAACATATTTGATACCAAAGCTTATAAATATGATATATATAAAAACTATAGTTTGTTGGCTGTTTAGATTGTTACTTCTCTGACTTTTTCAGGATTGGTAATTGCAAATTATTTGGAACATTTCTGCTGACACCTCTATTAATGTGCTTAGACTGGCTAAAACTGGAACTTACCGGTGTGAAGATTCTTCCATTTTGTAAATATAACATATGAAAAAGGAAGAGTTATGGTGATACAGTATACAGTATGCTGAAGGATAAATGAGATATATCTAAGAATGATAAATTAGGTAACATGACTACAGCAGCACTGATTAAAAACATGATTGACAATGTCTTTTACATGTGTAAAAATCTCCTTTTTCACACATAATTAATTATTGCTTCTCTATTATTCGTTGACTATAGTCAGTTATATTCGTCACAGTCTTTGTCATCATATCTGACTTTTTATTTAGTTTTCGTCATAGTCTTAGTCAACTAAATTAACACTGCTGTAGATGCAGTGGGTAGGCTAATTTTGCTGACAGCAGGCATGTTTGCTGTTTCGACAGTAGATGCCAGTGCTGCAAGACACTACAAAAGGTGGTAGATGTGGTTGGATAAGTACAATACAAAACAGATGAAACAAAGCTGCTGGACTTTACTTTGTTTTATGTAGGTTGAATGAATGAATCTATTTATCTATCCAGCATTATCTATCTGTCTATCCGTCTGTATGTAAAGGTTGTGTTTATGTTCATGTTAATGCATGATTACACATGATACTCTTTAAAAAAATTACTGGGCAGGCGGAACGGATCGGGTAGTGACACTGTTCAGAGTTTTTTTTTTTTGGGAGCCACTGGAGAGCGGCTAAAGAGCCGCATGTGGCTCGCGAGGTTGCCGACCCCTGACCTATACCATTCAAGCAAAAGTGATAGCAAAATTGAATCCTGTTTTTAAAACCACATTCAATACTTGCTCCCCTGACTCTCCTGCAGTGAACCAATCTCTTTCAGCCTCAGCTGGCAAATCATGGGCCCGCTCAGGCCCACACTCACCTGTAAGAATGCCAAATAGGCTATAATGCAGGAGCCAAAGGGACCAAATATGCGGAAATAAAACATCTATCTGGAGTTTTTGAGCTGCACCTAGTGTGTATAAGTCAGAAACATAGGCCTTTTTGTTTTGCCATCCACTGACTAAATAATATAAAGATGGGACATTAATAGTATACTCTGTTAGTTAAAAGTATACTCCTCATATTAACTGATAGCATATGTAAATCATTACCAATCCTTAATTCAGATAATTAAATTTGTTAATTTATAGTTATATTATCATTATTAATAAAGTGCTACAATACTAAAATAATGTTATTTGAATTACAGTGCAGCAATATCTTTGGGGGTGTTCTGGTAGGTATTCTGAGGTGTAAAGTGTCTAACCAAAACCAATGCAGTGTTTAAAAACTGGACACAATGGCAATCACATAATAAACAAAACAACAGAGATTGGAGAAGCAAAGAAAATCTATTCTAAAATGTTAACTTGTACTTCTAACAGTAGTTTGACATGAAGGCACTCACCATTCTTACCTAAGTTTGATCTTTTTGCAAATTCAATGTGAGCAAGATAACTGCATTGGTTTTTTGGTCTAAATGTCCTAAAACACGTTTGTTTTCAAACTTAAAGGAAAACCTGGGATCTTTCAAACTGGGCCCTATTTTCCGATCATTTTGGGTTGAGGGGACTAATCCGGACCTCAATGTTTGAGATTGGTCCAGTATTGAGCGAGAACGCTGCAACCGGTTGAAAATGGGCTGCGATGTCATCCTATGGGGCAATAGCGCCCGTCAATGTACGTCCTTAAAGAAAAAGTTGAATTTCTCAATAGAGATCCTTTCCATAATGATATAATATAATCTGAGCCTGTCAGTGGCAAAAACAAGCACTTTTAAAGGACGTACATAGACGGACTGCTATTGCCACAAAATGTTTCAAGGTAGCCAGTTTTTGCTTAATTCGACTGCAGTGTTGTCGATCAGACCAATCTTAAAAAACTGTTTTCCGCACTTAGACCCCAAATGATCGGAAAATAGGCTTCAGGTTGAAAAATCTAAAGTTTAATGTTCTTTAATAGCATTAGCATTTAAAAAAAATTACACTAATTATTCAAAAATCTTTGACTCATAGCAGGGTTGTTCTCAATGTCAAAGCTTCCAAGCTAACCCCCTGTTTTCTCTAACATCTAGGTAATCTTCTAACATAGGTCTTCAAGCAAATAGATGTAGTGTTAACAGCTCCATTGTGACTGCAGTTAACTATATTAACAACAAGCCTAACAGCATTCATATTGGACTTGTATAATACTTGCTTTTTGTGTGCACTAATAATAGAGATAAGAATCTGGCTGAGAGAGATTGTATTATTAAAAAAAATCATTTGATTTGTTTTTTAACAGGAAGGGCCTGCACTCAGGTAACAGTGCTGACTCCTGAAAGATCGGCTCGACTCATTAAGGAGATCCTGTCAAGAACCTGGCCGACCAGAGACTTTGCGGTTAACTGGGAACCAGCTAACGCAGAGAAGAAGCATCCTTCATTTTCTTGGCTAAAAATGGTTTGGAAGCATCTGTACATTCATTTTTCTGATGACCTTAGCATGTTTGAAGACATGCCTTTGATTCCAAATGCGCCGCTGGAGGAAAGCAATGATAATGTGGAGCTGCTGCGACTGAAAATTCCATCCCCCATTATCCTCACAGATGAGGAGGGGGCCCTGCATTCTGAAAGCCTTCTTGAAATCATGAAAAAGCTTGGAGCAGTTGTGGTTAAAAAGATGGACCCTTGCTTGCAACACCCCCTCCTAAAGAATTACATCCACCCATCAAAACCCAGTTACCTGCTTCAAATCATGGACAGGTCTTCAATGAAGCGAGTGGCAAACCAAGTTTCTTCTTTCTCAGTCAAGGAAAAGGTTGCACTCAGAAACTTTCTGGCAGGGCTTGCTGACGTCACTGAGAAGGAAAGGTGCATGCTGATGGAACTCAGCATTTTTGAGAAGGTAGGGCCCTGCTCAGATAAAGGCACCCCAACATTTACATCACTGAGAGGAGCCAGGGCTTTACACCACACCGCCAAATACCCACCAGATGTGAAGTTATCACTAAATGTTGTGAACTGCAATGACGAGGCCTCCATGCGCCTTGTCAAGATGGCCAAAATAGAGCAAGTGAAAACAAGTGAATTCTTCAAACTTGTTATTCAAGATATCGAGAAGGGAGTCTACTCCAAGGACGAAATTACTAAAATCATGCTCTGGGCACTTAAACATCTGTCCTTTCTTAAAAATGAAAACGCATCTGTGATTGGATGGCTCTCAAATCTAAAATTCATGCATTCATCTTTGGGAAAACCTATCTCTGCCACGGACCTCTTTGATCCTGAATTAGAGATACTACAGAATCTGTTCTACATGGAGGAAAAAAGCAGGTTTCCCACAAGTACCTTCACAACTTCACCTGATATCCTCCATTCACTCAGACAATTGGGACTGAAAAATGAAGTACAGCTTACTGAAAAAGATGTTGTCCAAGTTGCAAAGAAGATAGAGGAGTTACAGGGAAGCAAAGAACCTGAGTGGGACTCTATTGTGAAAAAAGCCCAAACACTTCTGCAAATACTGAATAGACAAACTAAGTTGGTTAAGTCTACAGAAGCACAGACTACATTGCTAAAGCTAAAATGGGTTCCGGTCTGCAAAGAAAGACCACTGAATTACCCCAAATCTCTTGCTTGGATGGGAGAGACAAGTCATATTGGACGTCTATCTGAAATGTGCGACATATCACATGCAGTTCTTGTGGGATCTTCAGTAGCACATGTTGAGCGCACATCTGCGGGTATGAAGAAAGCACTGAAGCTATGCCTAGAACCTCAGGTGGACCAAGTCTTACAACATCTACAAGCTGTAAATGAGTGGCATCAATCGCAAGCATTCACAACAGAGGATTGGTATCAGTTCCAACAGATCCTTTTTGAGATCTACGGCTTCATGCAAGCTCACCTTGAGGATGCGAGAGAGGCAATGAAATCATTGCCTTTTGATTGGGTGTGGACAGGAAAAACATTCTCATCACCTGGCCATACAGTGCTAAAACCAATCCCTGACCTGGACTTGCAGCCTTACCTGTACTCATTACCAAAGACCATAAGAAAGTTTCACAAACTCTTTAAGTTCTGTGGGTCAGTTGAAGAGGTTGTGCCAAGCAATGTGTTTGAGGTCATCAACACTATCCAACAAAGGTGTCAAGAAGAGATGACCAAAGAAGAAAGCAAACATGATCTCTTGCTTTTAATTAACATTTTGAGGTGGCTGTACAGCAATCAGATACCGATCAGCATTGACATGCATGTGCCAATTCTTTGTTACAAGGACCCAAGCAAACTGTCCATGAAGCCCATTCATGAATGCACCTACTGTGACATCAAAGTGGATGACTTAAATGACTTACTTGAAGATGCGTCAGAGCCTATTATATTAGTGCATGATGACATTCCCATGAAAACGGCTGAGTGGTTAAAAGTACCATGTCTGAGCACAAGGTTGATAAATCCAGAGAACCTTGGGTTTGAGCAATCAGGTCAGCGAGAACCCCTTACGGTGCGAATAAAAAACATTCTTGAGGAATACCCGTCTGTATCAGACATATTCAAAGAGCTTCTCCAGAATGCTGATGACGCAAATGCAACAGAATGCAGTTTCCTAATTGACATGCGAAAGAACACTGACATCCGAGAGAACCTGCTCGACCCTGGTATGATAGCTTGCCACGGCCCCTCGTTGTGGTCCTTCAACAACTCTGTGTTCTCTGACACTGATTTTCTCAACATAACAAGGTTAGGTGGCTCAATGAAAAGGTGTGAAGCAGACAAAGTTGGCAAGTTTGGGTTGGGGTTCAATTCAGTGTATCACATCACTGATATCCCCATCATTATGAGCAGAGAGTTCATGATCATGTTTGATCCAAATATCAACCACATCGGCAAGCACATTAGAGATAGGTCAAATCCTGGGATCAAAATCAATTGGAGTAAACAACAGAAAAGGTTGAGAAAATTTCCAAACCAATTCAAACCTTTCATCAATGTATTCAACTGCCAGCTTCCACTAGCGCAGGAATCCCCATACAAATACGAAGGGACACTCTTTCGGCTCCCATTCAGGACAGAACAGGAAGCTTCAGGAAGTGAAATCAGCACTATGTACTACAACACCACAGACATCTATTCACTTGTCGATGAGTTCAGTATTTGTGGCCACCGGCTCATTTTGTTCACTCAGCATGTTGGAACAATGGTATTGAAATACCTGAAATACGAAGAGCCAAACCCTGCTTTGGCCCAAGATGTGGTCTGCATCAACAAAAGTGTGTGGTCATGTAAAGCCTCATATGGACCTCTGAGCATCTTGAAATCTGCTGCAAAGGTGATGAAGAAGGTAGCAGCCACCAACAGGGTCCCTGCTGATGTTCCAAAATCCGGTTGCATCATTCGCATCATCGTGGAGGAGTTTCACAATGTATTCAAGCGCATTGTAGATCTCCAGTCACCACTCTTTAGAGGCCCTGAGGAGGATCCAAACCAGTACTTTGAGATGGCTGCGAAAGGAATCCAAACAAGAAGACTCACAGATGAAATGCCCCAAAAGGCAGTGGAGGTCACAAACTGGCTCATTTGTTCATGTATGGATTCTACTGAAGCACTCAGGTTTTCCCTGGGAGAGAGTGGGAAAAGGCTCGGACTCGTTCCTTGTGGAGGGGTGGCTGTGCTACTTTCCGAGGAGGAGAATCGGAAATGGAAAGTCAAGATACATACAAACCCTGTGGGGGAAGTGTTTTGTTACCTACCCCTGAGGATCAAGACCGGCCTACCAGTCCACATCAATGGTTGCTTTGCTGTGACTTCTAACCGCAAAGAGATCTGGAAGACAGACACTAAAGGCCATTGGAATTCTGTGTTCATGAGACATGTGATTGTCCAGGCATATTTAGCAGCACTCAGTATGCTACGTTCGATGGCAGAAAGTGGAGAACTGCTTGACTACAACTACTACGCAGCGTGGCCTGATCCAAGTCTTGTGCACGATGACTTCACACTAATCAGTCAAGGTGTCTACCAGGAAATCGCCAAAGGAGGTGACAGCGATCTTGCAAGGATGTTTTCAGATGGAAAAACCTGGGTGTCGATTCAATACGTCAGGTTCCTTGATGACACATTACTTTGCAGGCCAGAAATTGGACCGGCTGCATTCAAGATATTCTTGAAATACCTCAAGATGAGTGGCTCCCAAGACCTCTGTGCTGTCGAATTGCCCGATTGGGTGAAGGAGGGTTTTGATGATGCTGGGTGTAAAGGAAAGTTGATGGAAAACACCCTCACAGAGAAGCAGTTCTTCCCTGAGGTATTTTTCCCTCATATCCAAGACATTGAAAAGGAGCTTAGAGATCCACTAATGCAATACGTACTGAATGAAAAACTGGATGAGTTTGCAGCCATTCTCAAAGTCACTCCATGCATTCCGTGCTCTGATGCCACTGAACAGTTAGTTTTGCCTTCGAGGCTCATCCACCCAGAGGGAAGGGTTGCTAAACTTTACAATAAAAGTGATGGAAGGTTTCCTGGAGGAACTTCAAATGACTACCTGAACCCAGTGTGTTTAGTTAAGCTAGTGCAACTGGGCATGGTGAAGGATGATCTCTCATGGGAAGACTTGGTTGAACGTGCAGAGTCTGTGACTGATCTGAACGAAAATGACCATGTTGCTGCATGCTTCCGAAGCAGTATACTCCTGAGTCTCATAGATGAGAAGATGAAGATGAAAGACCCAAGAGCAGCTGAACTTTCAGAAAAGCTTCAGGACATAACATTCCTTCCATTCCTTTCAAGACCCGCAGGCTTTTCACTACCATGGCATGGGAATAACTTCTCCTCAACAACTATGTTCTGTGCTAGAGAACTCTTCACTACTGAACATCAGGACACAGTATGTCTCATGAAGCCAATCCTTAATGAGAGCTCGCCATCTTTCAAAGGCTGTGGCCCAATCTCATTGGCTGTGAAAGACTGTCTTGGATTGATCAGAAAGCCCACCGTGGCACTAGTTGTCAGTCAACTAAAAGAACTATCAAAGTCATTTGATGGTGTCACTCTGTATCAGGAAAACATAACCAATGCCTGTTACAAGTACCTACACGAGGAGATGCTACAGGAGGAAACTGCAAAGGAGCAAATAGTGGAGGATCTCAAAACATTCAACTCCATTCTGGTAGAGAACACATATGTTAATCCTTCCAAAGTTGCCTTCTCTCTGAATTTTGATGCAGCTCCATATCTGTATCAGCTTCCAAACAAGTACAGGAACAGCTGTCGTGAACTCTTTGAAAATGTTGGCGTTCATTCAAACTTTACAGTTGAGGACTTCTCTGCCGTTCTTGAACTTGTAAGGCAAGAGTGTGGGCGAAGGGCACTCAGTGAAGAAAACTTTCAGCTCTCTCGCAGAATAATTAGTGAAGGAATTTGGAGTTGGATCCGTGACAAAAACCAAGAATACTGCCAAAGTAATTACAGCCAGATTCTTCTACCTGACTCTAATCTGACACTACAGACATCAAAATCCCTGTGCTATAACGACTGTCCATGGATTAAAGTCAGGGACACCACTGTAAAGTACTGTCATGGAGATATTCCGAGAGAAGTTGCTGTTAAATTAGGAGCAGTTCCCAAACGTCACAAGGCGTTAGAGAGGTATGCCTCTAATGTTTGTTTCACTACACTTGGGAGTGAGTTTGGACAGAAAGAGAAGCTTACAAGCAGGATTAAAAGTATACTCAATGCTTATCCATCAGAGAAGGAAATGCTCAAAGAACTTTTGCAAAATGCAGATGATGCAAAAGCTACTGAGATTTACTTCATCTTCGATCCAAGAACCCACCCCACAGACAGAATTTTTGACGACAAGTGGGTGCCAATGCAAGGCCCATCACTCTGTGTATTCAACAATCAACCTTTCACAGAGGATGATGTCAGAGGTATACAGAACCTTGGAAAAGGAACAAAAGAGGCTAATCCAGGTAAAACTGGACAGTATGGAATAGGATTCAATTCTGTCTATCACATCACAGACTGCCCCTCCTTTATCTCAAACAATGACATTCTCTGTATTTTTGATCCACATGCACAATTTGCACCTGGAGCAACATCTGCAAGTCCTGGAAGAATGTTCAGGGATTTGGACTCTGACTTCAGATCTCAATTTTCAGACGTTCTTAGTCTTTACCTTGGAGATCATTTTAAGTTGGAACGCAGTACAATGTTCAGATTCCCCATACGCTCAAAAGAGATGGCAAAGTCATCTGAGATCAGCTCTGTTCCTGCATCTGACAGAATGGTGCAAAACCTTTTGGATAAACTAAAAAGTGACGGTGCCGAGCTTCTGATGTTTCTCAACCACATGGAGAAAATATCTATCTGTGAAATCCAAAATTCAACGGGTGACCTCAAAGTGCTATATTCGGTGGCTGCTAAAATAACAGATGGTGATCGCCTAAAACGCAAACAGTTTCATGCCTCTGTCGTTGACAGTGTGACCAAAAAGAAGCCCCTTCCTGCTATTCCAGTACAACAGATCACCTACACAATGGATATAGAGGACACCGACGGGAATTTGACCACATGGATGATCTGCAATCGCTCTGGGTTCCCAAACATTGAAAAGGTCTCAAAAAGTGTCATCTCAGCCCACAAAAATGAAGACATAACACTATTTCCTCGTGGAGGTGTAGCTGCATGTGTGAGCCACAACTACAAAAAACCCCACAGAGCTTTCTGCTTTCTACCGCTCTCACTAGAGACTGGATTACCATTTCATGTCAATGGCCATTTTGCGTTAGATTCTGCGAGAAGAAACCTATGGAGAGATGACAATGGAGTAGGAGTCAGAAGTGATTGGAACTACAACCTGATGACATCCCTGATTGCACCTGCTTATGTGGAACTGTTGGTCCAGCTAAAGCGAAGATACTTCCCAGGTCCTGACCCCACCATGACTGTCATTCAAGCGACACCAATTCATGTTGTAAAAGAAACATTGCGCAAATTTATGTACTTCTTTCCAGTCAACAGAGTAGATATACAGCCAGATTGGTATTGTTTGGTCAAAGCACTCTATAACTGCATTCATGCTGACCTGAAACGTCTGCTTCCTGTGGTCAGAGCCCCACATATGGACAATTCTGATATGCACTCAGTGATTTACATCTCATGGGTAAACATGTCCATTGCAAACAAAGGCAGAGCCTATTTTGACAATTTGCTCCAAGATGAGCTTCACCACATGAAGACTACAGAGTACAACATCTCTACAAGGAAATCTGTGGCTGAAAATGTGTATCGACTGAAGACATTACTCCTAGACATTGGCTTTCACCTGGTCCACAGTTGTGATGAGACTTCAGATCTTTACCTTTGTTTGGAAGATGCAGGAATTCCAGTGAGTTATGTGACTCCAGAGGATGTCCGGAACTTTCTCCACACATTCACATCGCCAGACTCATCGTGCCAAATTGGGAAACTCCCATGTCGACTCCAGCAGTCCAACTACAAGCTTTTCCACAGTTTGAAACTTCTTGTGGACTACTGCTTCAAAGAGATGGAGGTGGATGAAATCCAAATCCAGGGATTACCTCTTTTGTTAACTATGGACAACATGCTTCAGGTGTTTGACTCCAAGAGACCAAAGTTCTTGACAGCACATCATGAGCTGATATCATCAAGGAAAGAAATGTTCATGAACACATTGTACATTAAGTATAGTGAACTCCTGTTGAAAGCAGGTGTGGCAAAGCCCTTTGATATCAGCAGTTTGTGTGACCTACTCTGCTCTGTACTTCCAAGAGAGTATCGCACACGGATCCCTGTGAAGTGGAGAGATGGCTTTGCAAGTGAATCTTGGCTAAAAAGTGCATGGCACTTCATTAGCGAAAACATTGCTGTGAAGGAGGAACAGGCTGATAGCAAACCTAGTTTCGACACAGTTCTTGAAATACTAAAAGACTGGGCACTGTTGCCTGGCATCAAATTCATGGCAAGAGACAAACTTGTCATTCCAGAGCATGATGTGCTGTTGCCCCTGAGTTTGATAAATATAGCCATCTATCCACATGGCCAAAATGACAAAGCCTTTCATGCATTAATGAAAGGAGGCTGCATTCAGCTTGCAGTGAACAAAATTGGTGTCAAAGAGAACCCAATGATGCCTTTTCTGGCAAAGCACACAGCAAGTATTGATAACCCACCAAGCATTCTAAAAGCTGTAGAATACATGATTCAGACGTCAGCATTCAAAACGGCCAGTTTGAATGACAAAGACTTTGAGGCTCTTCTGTTGTATTTCAATTGCAACCTGGCTAACCTCACACAGGAGGATGTACAAAGCCTTAAACTCCTTCCATGTTTCAAATCAGTAAGTGGGAGACACATAAGCATCGCAAACTATGGGTCTTGCTATGTTTTAGGAAAAAACATACCAACCGCAGACATGGACAAATGGGCTCACACAACAGCATGCGCCTTTCTTGCAGAAAATCCACAATTGAAGGAGCTGTACAGTTTCCTTGGATGCACCCCAATTGATGATTTGGAGGTGTACCTCAAACATCTCCTGCCGAAGTTTGAAAGCCTTTCATATGAGGCAAAAATCGAACACATTGTTTATTTGAAGGAGAGACTCATGTTAATGGAGGAATCATGTGGAATCAAAGATCAGCTTTATGAAAAGCTGGAGGGACTTGCTTTCATCTATGACTACACAAACAGACTCAAGGCCGCCAAAACATTTTATGACAAGACAATCCACGTGTTTGAAGTAATGCTCCCTACCAAGTCATTCATACCTAATGACTTCTTCAGGAAGGTTGAGCAAATAACAAAGCCCAAAAATGTGACAACATTTGTCACATCATGGATCACATTTCTCCGAAACATAGGACTCAAGCATGTTGTTTCTCAGCAACAAGTTCTCCAGTTTGCAAAAGAAGTCAGCATCAAAGCACAAACAGAAAATTGGACCAAAGAAAAGGTGCAGGTCATTGTTGATGCTCTCCTGAATCACATTTTCAACGACAGGACAGATCTGTTTGCTGGTTCTTTCCTCAAAGAGCTGTCGATGATTCAGTTTTTGTGTTCTGAAAGAGCTCCTGCGGAACTTATATGTCTTCATTCACAATACCAAGACATGAGTGGCATGCTTCCTCTGATTCGATTCAGTGGATCTCAAGTAAACCCCAAATTCAAACAAACAGATGTTATCCATCTGCTTTGGACATCTTGTCCAATTCTACCAGAAAAGGCCACACCATCAAGTATAAAGGACCAGGATGGCAGCACACTCACTGGACAAGAACAACTTGACCAAGTGCTTACCATGTTAAATGTGAACTTGGAACCACCATTGGACAAAGTCATATGCAACTGCAAGAACATCTGCAACATTTCCAATCCAGATGATGACATGGTGAAAACAAGGAACAAAGTTTTACGGTCCACCTATGAATTTCTAAGCGGTGATAAGCGAGACTTCCGATACCAGCTTCGTGGGGTGTCGTTTGTTATGGTTGAAGATGGTTGGAAACTACTGAAACCTGAAGAGGTTGTCATCAATCTGGACCATGAATCTGACTTCAAGCCCTACTTATACAAACTACCACTAGAGCTTGGTACCTTTCATCAGCTGTTTAAGCTCCTGGGCACAGAAGATATTGTATCAACAAAACAGTATGTTGAAGTATTGTGCCGCATTCATAGAAATTCTGAGGGCAAACAGCTTGATCCCAATGAAATGAGGACTGTGAAAAGGGCTGTCTCTGGACTGTTCAAAACTCTCCAAAATGATCCAGTGGAAATTCGCAAGGATCTGGACAGTCTCAAAGATATGACTTTTTACCTACCAAGCCATGATGGCAGACTAGCAAAATCAAATAGTTTAGTATTTGATGATGCTCCACACTACAAGAGCAGAATTCAGGGTAATGTTGGTGTTCAGATGCTTGTAGATATGAGCCAGTGCTATCTTGGCAAAGATCATTCTTTCCATACAAAGCTGATTATGCTACTTCCACAGAAGTTGAGGCCTAGACTTCTAAGTAGCATCCTTGAAGAGCAATTAGACGAAGATTCTCCTAAAATGTGCCAGTTTGGAGCCCTCTGTTCTCTCCAAGGTCGCCTACAGCTATTACTGTCATCAGAGCAGTTCATTACGGGACTTATCAGAATCATGAAGCATGAAAATGACAATACATTCCTTGTGAATGAGGAAAAAGCCATACGCCTCTGTAAAGCACTTTGCGAGGGACTGAAGGTATCGTGTTTTGAGAAACTCCAAACAACATTAAGAGTCAGAGGATGCAGCCCCATTCCACACAGCCGCAGTGAAACGCTTGCATTTCTGAAGAGATATGGGACATCTGTCATCCACCTCTATATCCAACATTCAGACAGCAAGGACATCAATTTTCTCTTAGCATTGGCCATGACACTGAAATCAGCCACAGACAATTTGATATCAGACACTTCTTATCTAATCGCTATGCTAGGTTGCAATGACATTTATAGAATCACAGAGAAGTTGGATAACCTTGGTGTAAAGTATGATTCAACAGAACCCTCCAAACTTGAGCTGCCCCTCCCTGGAACACCCATACCAGCTGAGATACATCACATACTCCTTATGGACCCCATGAATGTGTTTTATCCAGGGGAATATGTGGGGTACTTAGTAGACTCCGAGGGGGGAGACATCTATGGGTCCTACCAGCCAACATACACGTATGCCATCATTGTTCAAGAAGTGGAAAAGGGTGAAGATGATAGCTCAAGTGTCCTTGGAAAATGTTTCCAGATTGACATTGGCTATAGTGAGTACAAAGTTGTGAGTTCCCTCGACTTGTACAAATTCTCTAGACACGATGACAGTACTCAGGTAAAAGACAGCGGTGCTCCGTCAACTCCAACAAGCCCAAGTCGTTCAGCGAGTCCCAGAATGACGCCACCCCTATTTCCTGGAAAGGAAAATCAGAGACCCACTGCGCAAAAGCATTCCCCTAAGAAGATCAAGATTCACACGTTGCCTGAAATTCTGAAAGAAGTGACCTTAGTAGTTGAGCAAGCTTGGAAGCTTCCGGAGACAGAAAGGAAGAAAATGATAAGACGATTGTATCTCAAGTGGCATCCAGACAAAAACTCTGAGAATCTTGACATCGCCACTGAGGTGTTCAAGCACTTACAGAGCGAGATCACCAGGATGGAGAAACAATCTTTAAGTGATCAGCAAAACACAGACAGGGCCTCCAGGAGGCCCTTCTCTACCTCGTCTACACGTTTCCAGTCAGAAAAGTTCTCGTTTCAAAGGTTCTACACATCATGGAACCAAGAGGCAACCAGCCATAAGTCAGAGAGGCAACAATTCAGAGAACATTATCCGACCAGCTTTGCAGGTTCATCGCATTCGAATCGCTTCTTTGTTCCCCCAACATTCAAGTCAGTCGGAAACCCTGTAGAAGCCCGCAGGTGGCTGAGGCAAGCAAGAGCAAACTTTTCCGCAGCCAGGAATGACCTTCATAAGAACGCCAATGAGTGGGTTTGCTTCAAATGTTACCTGGCTACAAAGCTAGCGCTGATAGCAGCTGACTATGCAGTTAGAGGAAAGTCAGACAAAGATGTGAAACCAACTGCTCTTGCACAGAAGGTGGAAGAGTACAACCCCAACTTAACCGGCCTTACCAACGATGTTCAAATCCTTGAAGGATATGGTGTAGACAGTCTCAGAACTCGCTATCCCGACCTTCTGCCCTTCCCACAGATTCCCAACGACAGATTCACCTCTGAGGTAGCAATGAGAGTGATGGAGTGCACTGCACGCATTATCATAAAACTTGAAACTTTTGTCCAGCAAAAAATATAATGTGGTCATTATACTGCTGTTAAAAATACAGGAATTGAAAGAAATGAATAAAATATGTGTTTAACCTCTGTAAAAGGGTAGATCAGAGATTGTGTACAATACAGTGTACCTTCTTTATTTTGAGGTAAATTCAAGTACCCAGCTGGCAGCTTAAGATACATATGCAATGGCTCAACGGCGATAATGTTGTGGCCTATGCACAATGTTTAAATGTATGGCTGCTGAAATCATATGAATAAGCCGTCTCATGATATGTGTTGCTGTAGTCTGTGAATTTATAAACCTGCAATCTGCAAATGCTGTACATATACCTGTGCTGAGCAATATATTTGTTTACCAAAGTCCCAATGTTGGATATCTTTGATCTCAGTTTGAGGGCATTTTGCTGCTTTTTTTGTACTTTAGTTTTTATAAATATATATTTTTCCTCCCAGATGACCCTTGACTCTACTTTACGGTTTACGGTTGTAAAAAGAAAATATGAAGCTATTGCGTCTCTATAAATATCAAGAATTGCCACTATAAGGGTTAGGATTATGTAAATGTCAAAACACTTGTTTGTATATTTACATTTTAATTATTTTCAATTTTGATGGTTGATTTCCTATCATCACTGTAAACATTGTAAATGTTTTCTGTAACATAGCCTACTGCTTGTTAATTGACCAAGCACTTTTACTAGCCCTGTTTAGCATTTGTATCACCCTGGCAACAAGCGAGAATTCAACTGTAAAAGGTTGTGCCGTTGCCTTTTCATTAAGTCCAAATTGTTGGTTATGTTAGAGGATCATATATTGAGCTGTATTTATAATACATGTATAATTTTATCAATGGTCGGAGTACAGGTCTCCCTCAAGGATGCAATTGTGTTGTTATTATTTTCCCCATAGTTTAAAGAAGTCAGATTTTTTAATTGCGACCCCCAGTATATACCCAATTGTGTGGCCAGATAAAACCATAGAAATAGCTGTACAACAGCTGAATATTACGATACATGCACGTAAGAGTGAAATATCCACTGGTGCAATGAATTTCGGGCACATCCATGTGTTTCGTTTTGCCAACACAGAATCATTTTCTCGTATATTTCTGTTTGGCCTTTAATGACTTCAATCCTTATGAAACTGTACAATTTATTTTTTACTGTTTTACTATTGATGTTTTTCAAGGCTACAAAATACTGTGGCAACTCAAATCACTTCTGAAAATGCTGTGCCTGTGGTCTCAATAAATACAACTACTCTGATGTGAATGAACTATCAAGCAAATATCCTTGAAGACCAGTTAAACTAAAATAAGCAATGGAAAACCTATGTCATTCGCTGATTTACACCGTGCCATAGTTAATAAATCCTCCTTCATTCAATGTGTCAGTGATCTTTCAGGGTGATAAAAACTGGGAAAAGTTACCTATTGCCTTTTACACACGTCTAGAAAAGAGTTGCAAAGTGGGGGGAGCTTATAGTTTTTGAAGCAAAACCCCCATTAATTTATCCCTAAGAGTTTTTTCTTTTCAAGATAATTAATTAATGACATAACATACAATCTGCAATGGAATAATGAGGCCATTGAATGTAACTAACTATGCATTAGCATGCTTATTCTCCCACTTGTATTGACTGGATTGAAATGGAGGGACACGGTTGGGTAGTTACACATGGTGTCGTGTTACACTTTAGTGAGCGTTTTCCCAGGTATTAATATGTAATTGAAATACAATTGTATTGCCATTTCATGTATTGAGCTGTGTATTAGCGTGTTTATTTAAAATATATGAACTGCAGCATCACCAAGGAAGTCAAACGCTATCGTAAGAATTTAGATAGTTGTGACTTAACGACAGTGTTGTGAAGTGGGTATTTCCTCTCAGTAAGAACACCTGTCTAGTGAGCGTTAGGAAATCTATTGGAAATCGCTGTCAAATCTTAACAACAACAAAATCCCCCTCAAATACAATGTAACAATATGATTTTATTTGACTGTTACATGGTTTATAAACACAACAGTACCGTTAAGGATCCGTGTGCCCCAAGCTTTCCCCCAAAAAATGTTTTCCCTCAACATCTTAATTCACATTCAAATACAGAACATTGAATTCAAACAACTTTATTTCAAGTTATTAACATTTTCTCATTTACCTTTATTACATATATATTTTTTAGAAACGGACTGCAATAATTTCAAGCATTAAGAAAGTAAATTAAAATAGAAAAGGGTGGGACATTTAGGTGTCAAGTACCATGATTGAAAGCTCCTTTTAGTGATTGATTTTCAGGGTCACAATCATAAGGAATCAGAATATTTTTCAAACTATGTGCTGTATTTGGAGATGGATTTACTGACTTAAACATATCATATAAAAGTCTGTTAATCACAGATGGGCAAAAAAACCTAGCAAAGAAAGGTAAATAGAACATGAAATATAACATTGTTATTCCTTGTACACAGGCAAACTGGTTTGCCAACTTAATGTTCATTTTAAAGATCCCATGGCTCATAGAACATGTGAGATGAAATAGATCAATAATTAAGGGCAAACACACACACACACACACACACACACACATACAAGGACAAGCAAACAATAGGGTCAGATTGTTAACAGGGTTATTGTAACAAGTTGAGGCTTGATTTGAACTGCTTGGAAGTAGTAAATTGAATGGTGGCAACGACAGTCAACAGTTTCAATCCAGTTATTTTTCTAAATTGATTTAGTGCTGTGTGCATATAGGTTTTCTGCTGGTCTCAATACTGGAAAAGATGGCCACTCTTTAGCATTTCTCTCTCTATGTATGGACTGAACTTAACAGCTGCTAATTTGTATATATACAGTATATATATGAAAGTTCCAAACATGTTGTTGTGGTTCCACCTACTGAGAAACTTTGGATTGTGTTATTATTTACTTTTAAATAATTCAACTATTTTGTTGAAGCCAAACCACGTCACATCAAATCACATAAACAAATTCCCATCTCTTCCAATCACGATTAGGTTGGTGGTGATGGTGGTAGGGGAGTCCGTACAATAGCCAGTCCCATTTTGCCCTGAGCATTCATATTAGACACACAGTGAGATGGGTAGAGGAACTGGTAAGACATGCTAGGACTGTTAGTGCTGGCTACTGTTCTCACTCCAAACAGTGGTGGTGGGAAAACCCAACGGAGCTGTAGTTACACAGCCTTCCCCATTACCTTTCAATGACAGGAAGAAACATTTTGCTAAAGAATGTGTAAGGGTAGGCTTAACCAGCAGCCTATTCACTGCCATTGTGGGGTTTATACAGCAGATCTTTGTTTTTCCGTTAACGTATACATTTTGATGTTTATGAAAGAAAAACAGTAAAAATATCTAATACATCTCTACAGAAGCACCTGCTTGCAAGTATGGTTGACAAATTGCCATGAAAGAAATTGCAAGATTTTTGTTTAGATCATAATCGATAACACATAATTTAATTGTTATTTCACATTACAAATCCGGTTGACCGTAAAGTCTGTTAATTTGTAAAAGCACAGAAAAAAACAAACTGAAAAACAAAAAAAGCCTTTCATCTCTGTGGCAGCTGATACTGGATCAGATGGGGTGGTCGTCACCGATCGTCACAATCCTTAGAGGCATTCTCTAGGAACACGTTCAGGATGAGTCCTCAATGTTTGGACGAACACAACATAAATAGAAGTGTGTGTTGTTACAGGGGCATCTACTGTTTGTTCTTCTTAAACTTAGACTTGAGACGTTTACAGGAGGACTGTTATGCTATACACGCCGAGCCTGTTGCCGGGGTTACAACAATTGCAGCAAAGAGTAGTGAAGGACAAAGAGAAAAGACTTGGAACTCAGATCTACTTCCCAAGGCAATAGACTATGAATCTCTTTTTCTGTGGGAGTCTAAGTGTATCTTTAAATGTCAAAGTTTCTGTATTTAAAATATATGGGCACTCTGAACATTTGTTTTACTTTTTGAGTCACAAGGTAAGATGAGGTTAAAATAGTTCTGGGGACTGATTTTTAGAAGCGAAAAAATAAAAAGCTTTTGTTTGTTGTTTTTCTTTGTCAAGGAAGTTGACGAATATATTCATATATATTTAATTCATTTCTCAAACGTCATCCATAGTGACAGAAAATATGACTTAACCCTTCATTGAAACAGGCCAAAAGTAATCCATATGTCAACCGTTGTTTTAAATTAATAATGGACACCTTAAATCTGATACCATTGATCATCAGGCCTTTGAATTTAAGTATACACATACAGTATATAGACACACACATACTATTAACATGAAATAACAGACTCAAAAAGGAAACAGAACAAAAAGTCAATATATCATGAACTTTCCGGTATCATTTCATTATGAAAACAAACATAGCTTTTTAATATGAGATTACGTTAAAAGCAAAGTCATTCATTGGTGTCATACATTTCAATGCAAGATCCAGCAGAGAAGACGGTTCTTTCATGGATGCATCATTATAAAATAATCCAAAAAGCCAAAACGCCATATTTGTAGTACATGGTTTACCATGTGTAGATAGAGCTAGATACTATTGAGTCCACATCAGACACACGCCGAGCGGGTAGGAGGGTTTAGGGGGGAAAGGGGGCATGGGGGCAGTCGCTGGACAAGGTGATGTACACTGTAGCAATCTGAGGTGCCTTCCTCCGATCGCAGCAACAAAACAAAGGGGGCCTGACTGTAGAGAAATACACAATTCAACTATGTACACAAAACTATGTATCATCGCCTACTTTTTTCCTCCCTCCTCCCTAATATCCTGTTGCCAAGGAAACGCATCTCTTGCCTCTTGGAATACGGGCGAGGAGTTTCCTCCGCCACTGGGAGTTGGTTTAAATGTTTTTTTTATCCTTTTCTTTTTTTACAACACACGATTTGAACTCCTAAAAAGATTGTACATCATACCATCATGGTGCCCCTTCCCTTACCACAAATCTATTCTAGAAACTGTGGGATTTCTTGGATTTCCTGATCTAACACCAAGATTAGAGTCCAGAAATGAAGGCCATTGAGTCATGAGAGCAGTAGCTGTGTAGCTTAATAATGAGTGTGTGCGAATGGAAAGGAAGTAGCAATCAGAAGCTGCTTAATAAACATCAATTAGTTTAGTGAGCACTCAAGCACACTCAATGTTACCTTTGATTAGTGTTCACCTGTGCATGAGTCTGTGTATGTGTGTGTGAGTGTGTGAGAGTGTGTGCTTGTGTTTGCATCTGTGTGTGTGTTAACTTCAAACCTATACACTTGATCGATATTTGGCAGATACTGTAGTTTTCGCTGCGGAGCTTCGGTGACGGCAGCTGCGACCTCACGGTAGGGTGTGTGTGGAAGGAAGAGGAGGGAGAGGTGGTGTGGGGGGGGTGAAGCTGCAGGCCCCAGCAGGGACGCGGAGTTCCTCCCTGTTGGCTCCCTGGGGAGTGGATCCACAAACAAACTCAAAACCTTACGACTCCCCCCCACCCCC